>CAUYRH010094466.1:0-10240 GCA_963574655.1 Perodicticus potto
TGTTATCACTTCCAGAGTAAAGTACCATTTGTAGAAGAGCCCTTCACCAAGGGGGCGTCTTATACACCCTCAGAAGGTGCACATTAGGTGAGATCCCGCCTCTTACCCTGCCTCCTTCTGCCAAATGTCCTCCCCCAACTCTCCTCCCACTTCCCTCTACTCCCAAACTGGACTATATTAGTGTTTTATTGTTCTTATGAACATGTAATTATTTATATATTGATTTCATATTAGTATGGAGTACATTGGATATTTATTTTTCCATTCTTGCAATACTTTACTAAGAAGAATGTATTTCAACTTCATCCAGATAAATGTAAAAGATGTAAAGTCTCCATCTTTTTTAATGGCTGAATAATGGGTGTACATAAACCAAAGTTTGTTGATCCATTCACAGTCTATCTCAATTGTAATTAATTTTACAACAGATATAAACTGGGGTTACTTTCCACATTTGTGCTATTATAACCCCTCTACAATTAATGTACTTGTGCATTTCTTCTGCTGAACGTGTGAAAGAATTCTTCAGTGTGACCACTAATAAATGCTATTGACTTTTTGCAATAGCATTTATTAGTGGTCATACCTGAAGAATTGACTTTGACTTTACTAAATATTCTGAATTGCTCTCCAGAGTAGTGCTACCAATTTATACTTCTGAAGTAGAAGTGCTATCATTTCCTCACATTTTCAAGACATGATATGGCTGTTTGAATAATGGGTCTCCAAATATGTCCAGATCTTAACCCCTGGAACCTGTGACTATGTTACACTATATTAGAAAAGGCACTTTGTAGATGCTGATTTGAGTTGGATATATTAATCTATACATTATCCAAGTGGGTCCAGTATAGTTCCAGTTTTCCTTAAAATAATTAGTGGGGAGAGGTGGAGACAGAGGAGATGTGAAGATTAAAACAGAGTTCTGAGAGTTGGGGAGAGATTTTGAGATGCTACGCTGCTAGCTTTGACAGTGGAGTTAGTAACTACTAACTAAGAAACGCATGCAGGTCACCTCTAGAAGCTGGAACAGATAAGGAAACAGAATCTCCTCTGAAGCCTTCAGAAGTGAACCTCCCTGTCAACACTGATAATGTCAGTTTAGCCTGGTGAGACAGATTTTGGGCTTCTGATTAGAAAAAGCCAATACATTTGTGTTGTTCTAAGTCATTATATTTTTGATAGTTTGCTCCCCAGGAATAGGTGATGTTATGAGCCTCCGTTTTTGGTATGTTTGTTTGTTAAAATAAGGGGTGTGATGTTTGAATTGCCTGCCTACTATGAGTTTAATCCTTTTTTCATTTGCATATCAAAATTATTTTGTTGTTATTTGATCAATACCTATGAGAATTTGAATATCGAACATGTAAGTTCCCTTGTATATCTTGAATTTCTAACAGGATAAAAAATTCCGATTTGTTATTTAAAAATTATCAATGAACACATCAATTAAGGATCATCAGTTACATATGTAACTTTTTTTTTTTTTTTTTTTTTTTGAGACAGAGCCTCAAGCTGTCACCCTGGATAGAATGCTGTAGCATCACAGCTCACAGCAACCTCCAATTCCTGGGCTCAAGCGAGTCTCTTGCCTCCACCTCCCAAGTAGCTGAGACTACAGGCCCCCACAACAATACCCGGCCATTTTTTGGTCACAGCCATCATGGTTGTTTGGCGGGCCCAGGCTGGATTCGAACCTGCCAGCTCAGGTGTATGTGGCTGACGCCTTAGCCCGTTGAGCCACAGGCGCTGAGCCACATATGTAACTTTACATATTCATTGCTTGATAGTGTCACTGATTTGATAAAAAAAATTGGGGGAGATTTATGTAGAATAGGTAGAGTATGTGTATGTGCCTTTGTCTAAGAACGGATAAAAGTATTGAAGGGGCAATTAAATAAATGACCCAACATGAATAGGAAAGGGGGTTTTATAGAATCCAGAGTGATCACTAGTACACTAAGAGGCAGTGTGGCATAGTGAAGAGATTGCATGATTGAGGGCCAAACAGACCTAGATTTGGAGTTAGTCACTCTCATTAGGTAAGTTTTTGAGACTCAGTGGCTCATTCTTTAAATGAAGGTCATAGAATCTATCCTGTTAGGTTGATGCTGTGTTGAAGACAAAGAATTTTCAAAGCCTATGACCCAATTTGAAACTTAGAAATGGGAATTACATTATTGTTTTATATAGAGATAAATATGAATAAAAATAGTTTCTAGGTTCTAGGCCACCATTTCTGAAATTCAGGATTACTTTGCCAGCAGCTCAAAAGCATGACTTCCATAAAAATATGACTCAGCAAGCATTATAATGTATAAAAGAAGAAACAAGTCTTCACTCAACAGGTTTTCTTCAGGCTAAAAATAGGTTCTCCCTGGTCTTTCCAGGGCTTTGTCTCTTGCATATTTGCAAGTCACTGTCTCTTGCTTTGCTAGGCATGCTGCACCTGCTCCACACTGCACGTGCTCCGTGCTCCTGTTAAATCATCAGGGACTGAAAATAGGAAAACATCTCCACTTCAAGTTAATTTCCAGATAATGCTCAAAAAACTTAGCTTCATTGAGAACTAAAAACTTCACCTCCAGCCTTCTTGGGATCAAGCCAGACACCTCTCATGATTTGCTGTTTAAATTGAAATTAAGTCTTGGCATAAGTTGGGTCGAATGCTGATGTGCAGCAAAAGGAGGATGATGAGGGGATAGTTTAAAAAGAACCCTGACAATATAAATCTCTGTTGCCTATATCATATGAAAATACAGGCCCCAAGAAAACATGTATTTATCACTTATTGAGTGTGTTCAATGAAAAGGCATTAAGCCTTCACTAAGTACATGATGTTGTTCCAAAAATGTGGACATTAGAAACTTGAATAGACCTGTATCAAGCACTTAAAATAGCATCAACTATACAAACCTTCCAAAAAAGAAAAGTTCAGGGAGGGCCAGATTGCTTCACATCAGAATTCTACCAAAGCTTCAAAAAAGAACTAGTAGCTATATTACATAACATTTTCCAAAACATAGAAAAAGAAGGAATCCTCCCTCAACACATTCTATGAAGCAAATATCACCTTACTACCCAAACCAGGAAAGGACCCACCAAAGAAAGAAAACTATTATCATTAATGAATATAGATCCTAGCAAACCAAATTCAACAACACATTGAAAAAATTATATACCATGATTAAGTTGGTTTTATCCAAGGGTTACAAGTTTGGTTCAACATTTGTAAATCTATAAATATAACACACCACATAAATAAAATAAAAAAAGACCTTATGATTCTATCAAGTGATGCAAAAAAAAATTTTGATAATATCCAGCATCCTTTCTTGATTAGAACACTTAAGAAAATAGGCTTAGATGGGACATTTCTTAAACTGATAGAGGCCATCTACAGCAAACCCACAGCCAATATAATATTGAATGCAATAAAATTAAAAAATTTCTACTCAGATCTGGAACTAGATAAGGATACTCACTGTCACTTGCTATTTAACATAGCAGTGGCAGTTCTAGCCATCACAATCAGGCAAAGTGCACCTTACATACGAAATTTCCTTTTATTCATATCCTGATATTGAAGAAACAATAAGGTCAACCTCTGTTTCAAAGACTAAGAAGCCAAGATTTAGCCAAGGGAAGAGAGTTTATTTAAAACTTGCTTGTACTTTCACTAAATTAAAGCTTGCTTGTACTTTCACTAAATTTACAGATTTCATGTAAAAAGAGAGTAAAGCATGACAAAGTTAAATAACCCCAAGCATGAATTTGATTTCCACCTGTAAGATTCCTTTTTTTTTATTAATGGATGTTATTTATTTGGTTTTCCTAAAACCCAAATCTAAGCATTGGTCTACAAATATTTAAAATATAAATAGTGAGTGCTGTGTGGGAAGCAAAGAAATAGTAGACATTAAGGCTTTTTCTGAAGTTGGCCTTGCAGGTCTTTTACCGTGGTGGCTTTTGCATGGACAACTGTTAATCTCATATAGTCTAGACAGGCAGCTGTAAGTTACTTTTATTAAGTGCTGGCCTTGGTAAGTCTCAGCAGCTTATTGTCAGTCATTTGTTCCAAGGAGACTACCTAAGGTAGGGCATATGTAAGGCCTAATAGAACACCACCAACTTGGATTTCAGGCAAATGCCAGAGGCTCCCTGAATAACTTTTACCAAATGGCATACAGACTAGGCAATGGTTTAAGGATGTGACTGCTCCTGAAGCTTGAGCTAAGACCAAAGAGTCACAGATTTATCTATGTATTACAGGGGAGTTAGAAGCATGATTAGATTATTTGAGACACTGATGAGCCTGACAATATTTTAGGCTATCAAATTGCTAGACATCCTAGACTTAGTATTACAACAAAAGGTGTGGCTGGAGTTTGTAAGGCTTATCCATGGGCTCAAAGAAACTGCTTATCGGTCAAGCACAGTGGCTTATGCCAGTAATCCTAGCACTCTGTGAGGCTGAGGAAGGTGAGTTCAAGACCAGCCTCAGCAACAACAAGACCCTGTCTCTACTAAAAAAGAAAGAACGCAAAACAGGGGCAAGGGAAAGGAATAAAAAAGGAAGGGAAGGAAGAAGGGAGAAGGGAAGGGACATAGGGAAGAATGAAAGAAGGAAACAAAGAAAAACCTTTTTAAGTGTTGTGAGGGGATGCCTGAAGTCCCAGCTACTTGGGACGCGAAAGCGAGAGTTGCTCAAGCTCAAGAGTTTGAGGTTGCTGTGAGGTATGATGATGTCACTGTGTCCATCTTTTTTTAATGGCTGAATAGTATTCCATAATATACATATACCACAGCTTGTTAATCCATTCCTGGGTTAGTGGGCGTTTAGGTTGTTTCCACATTTTGGCAATTGTAAATTGAGCTGTGAAAAACAGTCTAGTGAAAATGTCCTTATGATAAAAGGATATTTTTCTTTTGGGTTGATGCCTAGTAATGGGATTGCAAGATCAAATGGGAGGTCTAATTTGAGTTCTTTGAGGATACTCCATACTTACTTCCATAAAGGTTGTATTAATTTACAGTCCCATCAGCAGTGTAAAAGTGTTTCCTTCTCTCCACATCCTAGCCAGCATCTGCAGCTTTGAGATTTTGTAATGTGGGCTATTCTCACTCAGGTTAGGTGATATCTTAGGGTTGTTTTGATTTGCATTTCTCTGACAATCAGTTGACATTTTTTAACATCAGCTATCTTTTAGAGAAAGCAAAATTTATCTTAATAGCAAGGAAAGTGGGTGACTTACCTGACTACCTGACTACTACACTCACTCTTCTGTTTGCATTTCTCTTGCAATGGAATTGCCTAGGCAATTATCTATGGCCAAAGCTAAGAAGTCATTCATTTATTCTTTCATTAATTTATTAAACATTTCTGAACATCTTCTCTTTCACAGAACACATGAATAAAGTCCACATATACAGTCTACCAATAGAGGGAGACAAATAATGAGTGATTACGAGACAATCCCTACTGGGTCCATAAACAGATTAGACTGGAAGTTCCTGCAAAACCTAATACGGGAAACTACACCCAAAGTTACAATTATGGTCGAATACTGAAGTGTAACTTTCAAGCAATTCCCATGTACTGTGCATTGGTTACTCTGGTGGTCTCCGGAGTCAGTATGATAGACATGTAGGCACTAATGAAGAGTAAGCTTTTCTCCTTTGATCTGTTTCAGGTTTTGCAAAAATGACAGTAATCTACATGAGTCAAACTACAGTTCAATGCAGCACGACAAAAAGGAACCTTCCAGCATGATCTCTCTCCATGTTTAATCTAAAACTACTGGCCAGTATTTTTCAAAAAAAGGGTATGTGAAATACTACACAGGTGGAAGAGGCTCTCTGAGCCTGCATGAACCCAGTGCTCTGGACTTTGACACATGTACCATCTTCAAGTCAGCAGTAAAATATTTCTTACTTGTAACATCAGTTCTGAACTTCCTAAACTGAACCTCTCTTTCTCCTTTTCTCTCTTTATGGACTTGCCTCAACCATTACACCTGACACCTGCATTGCTCATCTGGCTCTTACCTAGGTTCTCCTCTCTCCCCATACCTGTACCCTGAGAAAATCCTCTCTGGACCCTCACTCTGAGCATAGACCCCTACAAAAATGATTGAATATTGAGTCAAAAACATAGTAAAATAGATAAAATATATTTCCCAATCCTAAGGATAAAACCTGCAAAATAAATGATGGTGTAAAGGGCAAAGTCACTTTTTACCAGGACAACAAATATTAACCAGAGTGCCATAAGGTTCTGAAGTCATTTCCAAAACCAAACCAAAATAGTTGAAAAGTACTGATGTGGACTGTAGCTCTGTTGTTATTCCATAGATATATTTGGACTATGGTATGTTTATCTTTACAAATGATTCCTCCAATTTATAAGACAAAGTACTAATGTCTAATATTAGAAGATATAACAAAAAATACTATTTCAGAGCTTATGTTTATTATTGATACAAAGAAGCACTTTCCTTTATAGCAGAAATCTCTCCACATAGTTGTGATGCAGCTGCTTTATGGGGCTGTATACAATGACAGCTATAATGTACACTGGAGGCACCCCACCTACCATAAAGACAACATCGGATTTAGTTGCACCAACCCATGTTTGATGTCATCTTAGCTCTTCAGAGCTTCATGACCTTGAGCAACCTCCTTAGCCTCACTGACATTTAGCCATCTCTAATGCAATAGTGGGCTAGACGTTTACCTAAGAAGACAGTTGAATTAGGTACTAGCCAGTTAGGTGTGGGTTAAGGTAGACTCTGTAGTTTAAAGATATGGCTTTAAGCAACTGTATGCACATAACTTTGAGAAATATTCAATAAGCAGGTATCTGAAATGAGTAATGGCTCAGCATGAACCAAAAGGTTTGGGCCAGAATTATGAAAGGAAAGAACAGGGAGAAAGTCTGGCTCAAAGACAAGACAAACATTTTTCTAGTAGCACTTTGTGTGTGCAAGTAAATCACTCTGATGTGTTTGAGTCTGTGTACAATTCAGCCATATATTCACACATGGGTGCACAAATCAATATTTCTGCCATCTTTATCAAGTCTTTAAAATTATTCCTTTAAACCACTGAACTCTGATCCTTCTTTGTAAAACAGTCACTAGGTTTGTAAATATACATTTTTGTTTACTTGTTTATTGTCTATTGTTCTCACCAGGTTGTAAATCCCATGACAGGAACTATGCACGAATGTATATCCAACATCTGGAACATACAGAACCCCAATAAATATCATTTAAACAAATAAAGGAGGGGCAGGTGTGGTGGCTCATGCCTGTAATTCTAGCACTTTGGGAGGCTGAGGTTGGAGAATGATTTGAGGCTAAGAGTTCAAAATAAGCCTGGGCATCATAGCAAGATCCTATCTCTACAAAAAATTAAAAAATTGGCTGGGAATAGTGGTACCTGCCTACAGTTTCAGCTACCAGAGGCTGAGACAGTAGAATCCCTTGATGTCAGGAGTTAGATTTGAAGTGAGCTATGTTGATGCCACTGCACTCTAGCCCAGGCAATCAAGTGAAACCTTGTGTCAAAATACACACACACACACACACATATATACACACACACACACACACACACAGACCTAAGCATGACAAAAATTAATGATTTGGGTAATTTACTATAGTGAGAAAGATAATGTATATGTTCCCTCAGCAGCTTTCCCTGAAGCAACCTTGGAGTGCTTTTTCTCTGGGACAAATGTATGCATGGGAGTAGATACGTGACTGACCTGGGAAAGTTCATCAACAGGGTCAGACTGACATACTTTTCGGTGGAAGTCTTTCAGGATGCATTATAGAGGTAGATTTATATTTAAACACCAGTTCCCGCTCAATATGACTCATAGTGGGCATTATTTTACTATTTTATATTTTATATTTCCCTTTGGCTACACTGCAGCCTCTATTCTAGTCATTATTTGCAGGCACGCAAACCTTTCTCGTCTAAGTAATGAATGGCAACATCAGTAAGACCACATGCTTCTTGGCTCTTTTATTATCAATTTCTGGCATGAGAAAATCTCTCAAAAATAGAAGACAGATACCTGCATAACATTGAGTAATCAACACCTTGTTCCCTGAATCTTGGGTTTAAATTCTAACTCATCTACTTAGTAGCATATATATAATTATCTTCTCTAATCCATACTTACCCATTTATATAAAGAAAAATAAAAATCAGTACAATGATAGAAACATCATGAAGAATAATACGTGTAAAGTACCTGGTATCTGCAACAATATGTGTAAAGTACCTGTTATCTGCAATAAATACTAGCCATTTAATATTATTGATTCTTTAGTCTCTAAGTTGAAAGTTGCATTCTTCTTTATTTTTTTTATTTATTTATTTTTTTTTTGGTTAATACTCAATCATAAAAAATTTAGTGAATGGCTACTAAAGGATAAGCATAGGCCAGGATACAGAAATACTAGTTCACGGTTGTTACACTTTTCAAAATAGTAAAATTCCTGTTATGTAACTAATAAAACTGGCAAAGAAGAATAAAAGTGAAATCCCATTCAAAGTCTGTCAGTCATGAAGCTATTCCCAAATTAGGAACTATTTTAATAAGTCTTTAATGTATCTTCAGGACTTCAGGTTATTTCAACTCAACTTTCTAAACCAAAGTTGCTTTTAAAATTTGAGATGTGTTTGCATTTTTCTACTGTGCTTACATTGGAAAAATACATAAAAAGAAATCTTTTTTAAATAAGTTCTCATTAAATTATAAAGCAGACTTTTCTCTCATTCTTTACTGACTTTTTTTTTTTTTTTTTTTGTCATTTTGGACATTTTCCCTTAGTTATCTAGCTTCTATTTAGGCTTTAAGTCTTTTATGGTACAGAAATAAAATAGAAAAAGACAAAAAAATGCAGGGAAATATAAGGAATAAACATAAACAATCTTAGAATATCCATTTGTCTGTTTTTTTCGGGTTTCAATAGTATTCTGGGTTAAGAGAAATCACCAGCGCCAACATACTCATTCCCTTTTTTACCCAGGACAAACATACATTAATTCCTACTACTCACCAGGCTCTGTGCCATTACTTAACGAGGATAAACTCTCAATGATGGCAATGGAGAGAACAGCTAAAAGAATAGGATCTGAAATTTGCCCAGGTACTTACATAATCACTCAGTAACCATGATTTGAGGAGGCCATGGAGACTGGCCATGACTTGGGGATGAGGTAGCTCTGAGTTTAAATTCCAGAATTTCCATTTATTGCCTGCATGACCTCGAATACATACTCAGTACCTATGAGCCCTGGTTTTCTCGCCTTTAAAAGAAGGGCCAACAATCTTATTTTGAAAATTGTTGAGCTGAAATGCAATGAATCTCTGCCACGCGTTTACCTCAGTGCCTAAGTCATGTGAAGCAGCAGTTCCCAACCCTTTTGGCACAAGGGACCAATTTCAAGGAAGACACTTTTTCCACGGACTGGGTTGTGGGTGACGTGGTTTGGGGATGATTTAAGTAGATTACACTAATTGTACCCTTTACATCTATTATTATTATATTGTAATATATAATGAAATAATTATAGAACTCACTATAACGCAGAATCAATGGGAGTCCTGAGCTTGTTCTCCTGCAACTGCCGAGTCTCATCTGGGAGTGACGAGAGAAGATCGCAGATGAAGCTTCGGCTTCCGCACCTGCTGGTAACCGCCGCTGACCAACGAATTTCTAACCGGCCCTGGGCTGGTGTCAGTACGCGGTATCAATCCGCGGTATCAGTCCGCAGGCTTAGGGACTATAGATGTAACAAGTTCAGTAAATTCCGGCTTAGTTGTCTTCCTGGTCTGTGTTTTTTCTTTTTTCCAGGTACACGGTGGGAAAAAATCAACCTCAGTCTGAAAGAAAGGGTGATTTGTAGACTGTATGACTCTTTTGAAAGGACAGAATGTACTGCTTTGAGTAAAAACCAGAAACATAGGCTGAGGACTTAGGATCAAAATCTCTGGTAGTAATCATTTGTCAGAAATGTAGAATTTTATCAGCATCACTGGCTTAATTACTCAATAAAGCAAAAAAGGATGGTTCGTTTTCTACCATCCTGTAAAATGCCATGTAGTGCTTGTTGCAAGTGTTGAATGTTGGTTTCAACCAGATCAAATTGCTCACCATCTGTGCTTGGAAAGATACAGCCCTACTTCCTGTAGAATAGACCAAAGAAAAAGGAATTGCCT
>CAUYRH010094469.1:0-12027 GCA_963574655.1 Perodicticus potto
ATCATCCTCCAAACTGATCACATCTTAGGTCACAAGTCTAACCTCAGCAAATTTAAAGAATAGAAATCATTCCTTGTATTTTCTCGGACCCATGGAACAAAAGTTGAACTCAGTAACAACAGGAATCTGCAAACACATACAAAAGCATGGAAACTAAATAACCTCATGCTGAACAATAGCTGGGTCATAGATGAGATTAAGAAGGAAATTACCAAATTTTTGGAACAAAACAATAATGAAGACACAAACCATCAGAACCTCTGGGATATTGCAAAGACAGCCCTAAGAGGGAAATTTATAGCATTGCAAGCCTTCCTCAAAAGAAAAGAAAGAGAGGAAGTCAACAACTTAATGGGACATCTCAAGCAACTGGAAAAGGAAGAACATTCCAACCCTAAACCCAGCAGAAGAAAAGAAATAACTAAAATTAGAGCAGAACTAAATGGAATTGAAAACAAAAAAATCATGCAACAGATCAACCAATCAAAAAGTTGGTTTTTTGAAAAGGTCAATAAAACAGATAAACCTTTGACTAAACTAACCAGAAGTAGAAGAGTAAAATCCCTAATTTCATCAATCAGAAATGATAAAGGCCAAATAACAACAGACTCCTCAGAAATTCAACAAAACCTTAATGAATATTACATAAAACTCTGTGGTGTATATCCAAAGGACCAAAAATAATTTGGCAATAAAGATATTTGCATCAGATTGTTTATTGAAGTTCAATTCATAATTGCCAAGTCATGGAAAAAGCCCAAGTGCCCATCGACCCATGAATGGATTAATTGTGGTATATGTATACCATGGAATATTATGAAGCATTAAAAAAAGTGGAGACTTTACCTCTTTTATATTTACATGGATGGAGCTGGAAAATATTCTTCTTAGTAAAGTATCTCAGGAATGGAAAAAAAAATATCCAGTATACTCAGTACTACTGTGAAACCAATTTATAATCACTCACATTTGCATATGAAAAATGAAACACAACTATAGCCTAGGATGAAGGAGGGAAGGGGAGGAAGAGGGGAAGGGAGGGGGGTGGGTTGAGAGAGGGAGGGTTAGTAGGGGAACTACACCTATGGAGCATATTGCAAGTACAAGTTGTATCTATCAGGTGTAAAACATAGATGTCTTAATGCTGTAATTGGGTAAATGAGGTGAAGGCTATGTTGATTAGTAAGATGTAAGCATTCCAATTTGTACAGATAACCAACATATTGAATCCCATAATGGCATAAATGTATTCATGATCTACATGCAAATGACTTAATAGAAAAATAAATAAATACATGACTTTATTTTCTATTTCTAAGAAATGTATTTGAAAACTGAAATAATTTGAAATCAATAATAATTAAAGGACTCATGAACTCCCAGAAGTTTTTATTACTTAATTGTGAAGATGGAAAATAAATATAATTTGTGGCATAACTGTGATTTTTACAACTACAATTATACAGAGAGTTACCTTTAGTGGCAAATACTTTTGGATCAATAAAACCTTGTGGTAATGGTTGTGTAGTTTGTTTTGTTCATCAAGTCAAATTTGTGTAACCTCTCAATTCAAAAAAAAAAATAGTTACATTTATTTCGTGGGCTTTATGTGTGTCTTGATTTCCTATCCAAAAATATTTCCTTTTCTCCATTCTGCATATCTATTTCTATATGCAAAAACAAAATTAAAGTTAAATTTTATGCAGCTGTGTCAGAGTTCAGTATTCTCATTTGTCAGTTAGACAGTTATTTGTGAGATGCCATTAACAAATTGCATATGTTCACTTTTTGACATAATTAATTGACCCTCTTCTGATCACTGAGAAGTAGCTCAATGACTCTCATCTTGGGTCTCCACAGTGTTGACATTTGTTTATTTCTGCTTTCACAGAGCCTGCCCCAAAGAGTACTACACTTACCTACAATTCCTTATTAGCAGTTCTGAACTATCAGTGGGGAATGATCTTCGTCAGTATTTTAGAATCATAAGTCTAGGCTCTAGGACTTTTGTATACGTAACAGTGTCCTGTCAATCATATTCTTGTGCTTCTACCCTTGTAACTTTTGCTGTAGAGTGACTATTGCTGAATAGGCCTAATCTTTCATGCAAATAATTATTTTGAGCTCTTCCTATATACTTATCATTATGCTGGAGTCAGATGTGCACTGATGACAAAAATATATAGGGTGCCCATAAAGTTTTTGTGCGGTTTAATATAGCCAAGTATTTGAAATTGCACATGAACTTTATGGAAACCCTCTCTATGTATATATGTACACACACATGCGCGTGCACACACACGCACACAGACATGGGTCTTGCCTCATTGAGTTCACAACCAAAGTGAGATAGAGCACACATGAGCCAACCATGAATCAAACCTCACCCATAAATTTAAAATTCCCAAGTGTGCTAAGGGTCACAACGGTTAAGGTCATGGTACACAAGGTGAATAACAGGAAGAAAAAGACACCTGGAGAAAAATAATTCTGTAACTATTCATTTTCAAAAAGTTTGTTGAGGCTTGGTGCCTGTAGCTCAGTCATTACAGCGCCGGACACGTACACTGAGGCAGGTGGGTGGAACCCGACCCAGGCCTGCTAAACAACAATGACAACTGCAACAAAAAATAGCCGGGCGTTGTGGTAGGTACCTGTAATCCCAGCTACTTGGGAGGCTGAGGCAAGAGAATCGCTTAAGCCCAAGAGTTAGAGGTTGCTATGAGCTATGATGCCACAGCACTCTCCCAAGGGTGACCTAGTGAGACTCTGTCTCAAAAAAAAAAAAAAAAGTTTGTTGAGAGCCTGTAGGTGGTAGCTCACCCCTTATAATCCCAGTACCCTGGGAGGCCAAGGTGGGAGGATTGCTTGAGCTCATGAGTTCCAGACCAGCCTGAGCAAAAGTGAGACCCTGTCTCTACTAAAAATAGAAAAACTGAGGCAAGAGAATTGCTTGTGCCCGAGTTGGAGGTTGCTGTGAGCTATCACACCAAAGTACTCTACCCAGGGCGATAGCTTTAGACTCTGTCTCAAAAAAAAAAAAAGTTTGTTGATAAAGATGACCCTAGTGACTGTGATTTCTCCCACATACACTGATCTTTTTGTTCATGGTTTACATAGTCCAGGTCTTCTGAGAGGCAGATGCCAGGATGTTGTAAGATGTGTACGAGACTCATTGGGGAATATGCCTGTGCAGGGCAAAGGGGAAGCCTGAAAAGGCAGCAGTGACCTTCAGACTGTGCTGCAAATCTGACACCTGTGAAAGAGGGAAGGGAAGATGGGGCAAGAAGCCTCTCAGACTGCAGCAAGTGATATTTTTGAGGCCAGGGTTGCTGTCTATGTGCAATCCCAGTTACAGTGGCTCAAGAGAGTGCCAGGAGGCACGCAGCGGGTCACTTGGGTTCCACTTGTATTCCTCCTGGCCCCACTGTGTAAACGCAGCCCTATCTCCTACTGCTTCCTACACAAAGGGAGTCCAGAGGGTGCTGGCATCAGTCATGGTTTGTAACTCTGGGATAGTGCCATGTCCCCTGGCAACAGTCACCCTCTTTGCTTTTCCTTGGAATCCCACAGTGGATCACTGGGACTAATGGAGAGCTGGGCTACTCCTTTTTTTTTTTTTTTTTTTGTAGAGACAGAGTCTCTCTTTATTGCCCTCGGTACAGTGCCGTGACATCACATAGCTCACAGCAACCTCCAACTCCTGGGCTTAAGCCACTCTCTTGCCTCAGCCTCCCAAGTAACAGGGACTACAGGTGCCCGCCACGACGCCTGGCTATTTTTCTGTTTTGCAGTTCGGCCAAGGCCAGGTTTGACACCGCCACCTTCGGTATATGGGGCCAGTGCCCTACTTGACGAGCCACAGGCACCGCCCAGCTACTCTTGATTGTCCCCAAACCTACTGGAGGCACGCATCCTGAAAAATGGTATTCCATCCTGGCCCCTCAGCTGTGCCTGTGGCTGGTACAGCGTATGAGACAATCAGAAGTTCTCCCACCAAGGACTCACTCTCACTTCTTCATGGGGAGGGAGTCACCTGGTTGGATGCCATGTTGCATCAGGTTTTCCATAAGCCCCCAGTCAGTGGTGGTGTCCTAGTCCCTAGGGGCAGGAAAGGCAAACTCTTATCTGAAATAGGTGTCTATCGCTATGAGGAGTAACACATACGCCACACTGGCAATTTGAACAGGGAAAATTTCATATAAAGAACTATTAACTGTTACAGGTGATTGGAGTCATGTGGGTGTGGCTAGTAGGAAGTAAAGAGGACTTTAAAGAATAGGAGAATAGTAGATGTCAGGAGAGCCCACAGAAGAGCCCTCCGCAGGCCCCCTGGGGTGACACCCTGATGTAGTAGGGAGGCCATAGCTCTGGCTCACTGGACAGCAGAGAAGTCGCTCTGGTGCTCTGCTAGTGGAACTTGCTAGAAATTTGCCCTCTGGAGTGTTGGAGGGAACTGCACAGGGAGGTGTCTTACCAGAGGCTCCTGCTATAAAGATCCCTGAGGGAGGTGCCAGGTAGCAGCCACAGCTGGCCACTGTTAGGGAGCTGCTAGCGCCCATGGTCAGGAGGCAAAGCCCTCTTTCTCCTGTGAGGTCTCTTCATTGCCCTCTACTGGCAGAGCTTTAGTGCCAGAGAGTGCGGGGAAACGGATTTACCGGGTCCAGGTCCTTTTTTTTTTTTGTAGTTTTTGGCCGGGCCCGGGTTTGAACCCGCCACTTCCAGTATATGGGGCTGGTGCCAAGGTGTTCCTTGAGCCAAGGCGCTGCCCCCACTTTGTTTTTTTTTAAGACACAGTCTCAAGCTGTTGCCCTGTGTAGAGTGTGATGACGTCATAGCTCACAGCAACCTCCAACTTAGGCTCATGTGATCCTCTTGCCTCAGTTTTTCTATTTTTAGTAGAGAGGTCTCACTCTGGCTCAGACTGGTCTTGAACTCATGAGCTCAGGCAATCCACCTGCCTTGGCCTCCCAGAGTGGGATTACAGGCGTGAGCCATTGCACCGGCCTAGATTGCATTTGTTAAAACAGAGTCTTACTTTTTTGTCCTCAGTAAAGTGGTGTAGTGTCGTGGCTCCCAGCAATCTCAGACTCCTGGGTTCAAGCGATTCTCTTGCCTCAGCCTCTCAAATAGCTAGGACTACAGGTGCCCACCACAACGCCCGGCTATTTTTAGAGATGGGGGTTTCACTCTTGCTCAGGCTGGTCTGGAGCTCCTGAGCTCAGGCAATCCATGCACCTTGGCCTCTCAGAGTTCTAGGATTAGAGGAGTGTGCCACCATGCCTGGCTCCAGGTCCATTTTTGCAGAGCTCAGATGGAAGACATCTATAACCCTCCCATTTGAGGACCTGCCTTCCTATGTCCCATAGGTCTCCCTAAAGAGCAGTGCTATAGGCCGGGTGCAGTGGCTCACACCTATAATCCCAGCACTCTGGGAGGCCCAGGTGGGTGGATTGCCTGAGCTCATGGGTTCAAGACCATCTTGAGCAAGAATTGGACCCTGTCTCTAAAATTATCCGGGGTTTGAGGTGGGAGCCTGTAGTCCCAGCTATGTGGGGAGCTGAGGCAAGAGGATCGCTTGAGCCCAAGAGTTTGAGGTTGCTGTGAGCTATGATGGGCACTCTACCCCGGGTGACAAAGTGAGACTGTCTCAAAAAAAAAAAAAAAAGTCAAAAAATGGCCGGGTGTGGTGGCAGGCACCTGTAGTCCCAGTTACTTGGGAGGCTGAGACAAGAGACTCGTTTGAGCCCAGGAATTGGAGGTTGCTGTGAGCTGTGATGTCACAGCACTCTATCCAGGGTGACAGCTTGAGGCTCTGTCTCAAAAAAAAAAAAAAAGAAAAAGAAAAGAAAAGCAGTACCACATCAAGGCTCAGCTCTGGTCTGTGTGGTAGACAGGGTGCACTGCCTGTAGCTGCTCACTGGAAACATTTTTTTTTTGGTAGAGACAAAGTCTCACTTTATCGCCCTCGGTAGAGTGCCGTGGTGTCACAGAGCTCACAGCAACCTCCAACTCCTGGGCCTAGGCCATTCCTTTGCCTCAGCCTCCCAAGTAGCTGGGACTACAGGTGCCCGTCACAACGCCCGGCTATTTTTTTGCACTGGAAACATTTTTTTGCTTTATCTTATGGGCCCTCCCTTGAATTCTGCTGTGATGAAGTTCTGGCCACTGATAAGGAGAGAGGGAAGGAAGCAGGACTGGATAGGAAAAATGTCATGCAGCGCATTCCAAGAAAGGATCATCCAGGCTGCCCGGATGTCCTCAAGCCAAAGTCACCCATGGAGTCCTACAGGAGCAGCCAAGGGGGAGGCTTGGGAAGTCCTGAGGGGCAGCAACTGGAGCCCACGGCCAGTTAGTTATGCTCCCAGTAGCAGGAGGTCTGAGGGGTGCATTTTCAGGGCTGACACTTGCTGTCTGTAGCTGTAAAACTTCACCACTGACCCTGTTTATTTTTGACACCATCCAGGGGCTCTGCTCAGGAGTGCCACCTTGTGCTCAATTGTGGAACACCAGCCTGTCTGTGCAGAGCCTCTTTGAATTCCCAGGCCAGGCTGCAAAGCTTCATTTAATTTGAGCTTTAGTTTCTTCACTTAGTATTTCTTTCTCTCTGTTTACAGGGGTGATTTCATCACTGAAGGTAATTTCATTGTTGTTGAAATAAAACCAGTTAGCAGGAATACTCTAAATCATATTGAAGAAAGGTGTACTAGATCAAAAGCTGGCAATTATTTGCCCTTGTTTTTAGACAGCTCAAATCTCTAGGATATTTTCAATCTTGTCTTATGGCTAATGCTGATTTGAACAGCAGCCAAGGGCTCCAACGGTCAGTGCCAGCTTTTGAGCAGCCGAGGGCTGAATCAGGTGAGAGGCTCACCTGCACTCGGCCACATGGGAGTTAGATTGTCAGAACCTGCTCAGGCCTGTTGGCAACAGCATCTGAGCTGTCTTCCTGGGGATCTCCTTGCTCCTCTAGTCCTAGAAGACCTTCTGCCTGTCCCCATCTACAGCCTCCACGCTTACTTTCCTTGAGGTTGTCGGTTCCCTAAAAGGAAGCATCTTGAAACCCCCTTCCCGACCAAGGGCCACCCTTTGCTGAGGTCACTAACTTTCTGCTTACTGTTTCCCTGCATCCCGTCTCTGTGTTTATTTTCCCCTTTTCTGTCAGTTCTTGCAGAACTTGTTGGACTCTCTCTTTTCAAGAGTTACAGATTTTAGAGTTCCTGGAGTCCAGCTACCTGGGTCCAGATCCCAGCTTCTACCACTTACTCGCTCTTATGAGGGCTTGGAGACCCCTGAAGAATTTGAGTACAGAATTACTGGCCATTTCATTAGGTGTGGTAATGGCATTTATTATTATTGTTGTTGTTATTTTGATGTCCTTACCCATTGGAGAAGAAATGTTGATGCCTGGGATTTACTTTAAAATGTTCCAGCTTAAAAAAAACTGGGGGATGGGCAGTGCCTGTGGCTCAAAGGAGTATGGCGCCGGTCCCATATACCGAAGGTGGAGGGTTCAAACCCAGGCCAAGTCAAAAACTACAAAAAACAAAAACAAAAACAAAAAAACTGGGGGAGGGGCTGGAATAGGTGAAAAGAGATTGGAAGCATGGTAATAATTGGTTAAGCTGGGTGACAGGTACGTTATACATTATATAGTTAATTCTACCTTTAGGGTAAGTTTAGAAATTCCTCAAATAAAAAGTGTAAAATATGGACGGCGCCTGTGGCTCAGTGAGTAGGGCACCGGCCCCATATACCGAGGAGGTGGGTTCAAACCCATCCCTGGCCAACTGCAACAAAAAATAGCTGAGCATAGTGGTGGGCACCTGTATTCCCAGCTACTCGGGAGGCTGAGGCAAGAGAATCGCCTAAGCCCATGAGTTGGAGGTTGCTGTGAGCTGTGACACCAGGGCACTCTACCAAGGGTGACGGAGTGAGACTCTATCTCTTAAAAAAAAAAAAAAAGTGTAAACTAAAAATGATTTCATTAATTGCTTGGATGAGGGTAACATAGGGAAGAGCTAACTGGTATACATATAGCTTTCTACACACACACGCACACACACA
Organism: Perodicticus potto; assembly: GCA_963574655.1. Taxonomy (NCBI): domain Eukaryota; kingdom Metazoa; phylum Chordata; class Mammalia; order Primates; family Lorisidae; genus Perodicticus; species Perodicticus potto. The sequence continues at coordinate 8,068 of CAUYRH010094469.1, forward strand.
CACACACACACACACACACAAGATCAATTAAGTTCCAGAACTCATTCTAGAAAAAACTGCTGCGGAACTCTTTGCCCAATATCACTATGGTTACCTTCGAGGGACTCTTCTTGGGAAGCTATGCACTGATGTCAGCATCTAGTCTGCCTTTCAAAGAAATTTTGGAACTCTTTTTCTGGAATGGACATCAGAGTTATCATCATACCAGGTCAGACAATTAAGTTCGTGAACTCATCCTAGAAAAAGTGCTACAGCTGGGGATGGTGGCGCACACCTGTAATCCTAGCACTCTGGGAGGCCAAGGTGGGCGGATTGCCTGAGCTCATGGGTTCAAGACTAGCCTGAACAAGAGTGCATTCCTGTCTCTAAAAATAGCCAGGCATTGTGGCGGGCACCTGTAGTCCCAGCTACTTGGGAGGCTGAGGCAAGAGAATCGCTTAAGCTGAAGAGTTGGAGGTTGCTATGACCTATGACACCACAGCACTCTACCCAGAGCACGAAGTGAGACTCTTGTCAGAAAGAAAAGAAGGGAAGGGAAGGGGAGGGGAGGGAAGAAAAGTGCTACATACCTCATTGCCGAATATCACTATGATCACCAGGTGGCCGAGGAGAGTATTTTGAAGGTGACCACAGTGATATTCAGCAGTGAGGTATGCAGCACTTTTTTCTAGAATGAGCTCGTGATCTTATGTCCTACCTCACATGTATGTTATTGGAAAGAAGCTAAAGGGAATTTGCACTGAGCCTCCAGTGGTTTATGGGGGTACACGAGTGTGGCAGAAGAGGAGGACCAAGTTCCAAATGGAATATGGATTTGGTGGTGCAAAACAATTGCCCCTTGTCCTGGAGAGACCCTGGCTCAGCCTCCTGTGCTGGATTAGTCAGCATTACCTGTTGGTCAGCTAGGTAAATGAAACCCAAATATTTGGTAGTTGATGTACCTGAGTTCTTATGCTTTGAGTGTGGAAGTCATATTTAGTTGGCAAATTTGGAAAAATACTCAAACAAATCAGCAAATTAAAAACAATATTCTTGGGTGGTGCCTGTGGCTCAAAGGAGTAGGGCACTGGCCCCATATGCTGGAGGTGGCGGGTTCAAACCCAGCCCCAGCCAAAACCTGCAAAAAAAAAAAAAAATTCTTAAAAAAATAAAACAATATTCTTCATTTCTTGTGAATACTTTGGACTATTCACTTCTGTTTTCATTTGTCTAGGCTGAATCATAACTTTAGTCAAAGTTTATAGTTCTAAGAATGAATCAAGAGTCAGCTTGTTAAAATGCAAATAACTGTCATGGACTTAAATAACAAAGACTAAAAAAAGAATCCTTTCTATAAGTGGTTCACAGGAGATGTACGTCAGAATTTCTTATTCTGTAGTTTTAACCTTTTTGGAAAAAAACCTGTATAAGTTATTATGTTAGATAATTTGGCATCGTGTTTTCACAGAAACCAAAAAGAGAGGAACAGACCATTTCTGGTTTTTCTATAGCCTACACAATAATTAAGAAAGTACGGTGAAGGCTATGTTAACCGGTTTGTTGTAAGTATTTCAAAATGTATATAAAACCAGCACATTGTAACCCATAAATGCATTAATGTACACAGCTATGACTTAATAAAAAAAAAAATTCTGTGTGGTGGCTCAGCGCCTGTAGCTCAGGGGCTAGGGTGCCAGCCACATATACTGGAGCTGGTGGGTTCGAATCCAGTCCAGGCCTGCCAAACAACAATGACAACTACAAACAAAAAAATAAATAAAGAGCCGGGCGTCGTGGTGGGTGCCTATAGTCCCAGCTACTTAGGAGGCTGAGGCAAGAGAGGCTCTTAAGCCCAAGAGTTTGAGGTTGCTGTGAGCTGTGATGCCACAGCATTGTACCTAGGCCCACATAGTGAGACTCTGTCTCAAAAAAAAAAAAAAAAAATCCTCTGTGGTTCAATAGATCCAAAAATACAAAGAGGGCAGTGCCTGTGGCTCAGCGAGTAGGGCACCAGCCCCATATACTGAGGGTGGCGGGTTCGAATCTGACTCCAATCAAACTGCAAGAACAACAAAAAAATAGCTGGGAGGGCGGCACCTGTGGCTCAGTGAGTAGGACGCTGGCCCCATATACTGAGGGTGGCGGGTTCAAACCCAGCCCCAGCCGAACTGCAACAAAAAAATAACTGGGCATTGTGGTGGGTGCCTGTAGTCCCAGTTACTTGGGAGGCTGAGACAGGAGAATTGCTTAGGCCCAGGAGCTAGAGGTTGCCATGAGTTGTGAAGCCATGGCACTCTAGCAAAAGTGACAAAGTAAGACTGTCTCTAAAAAAAAAAAAAAAAAAAAAATTGCTGGGCATTGTGGCAGGTGCCTATAGTCCCAGCTACTTGGGAGTCTGAGGCAAGAGAATCGCCTAAGCCCAAGACCTGGAGGCTGCTGTGAGCTGTGACATCACAGCACTCTACCAAGGGCAACAAAGTGAAACAGCAAAACTCTGTCACTAAAAAAAAAAAAAAAAAAAAAATACAAAGAAAGAAAGAGGGTTCATTACAGTTTTATAGTAGAAGCAGAGGAGAGGACAAAGATCTTTTTTTCCCCCTTGAAACAGAGTCTTACTTTGTCACCCTTGGTAGAGTTCCATGGCATCACAGCTCACAGCAACCTCAAACTCCTGGGCTTAAGCAATTTTCTTGCCTCAGACTCCTGAGTAGCTGGGACTATAGGCGCCCACCACAATGCCCAGCTACTTTTAGAGAAGAGGTCTCACTCTGGCTCAGGCTGGTCTCGAACCTGTGAACTCAGGCAATCCACTGCCTCAACCTCCCAAGTACTGGGATTATATGTGTGAGCCATTGCACCTGGCCTGAGGACAAACATCTTCCAATAGGTGTTTCTATACCAGTGTATGGGAAACCAGAATTCTGGGAGAAGACTTCCCTGTGGGGCATCAAGTCTGGCTTTGGGATTAATGGAATTGATTGTGGAGGGCAGGGAGGTTGGTATGAATATTAGAGGAATTGGGGAGAATGGATGACTTTACCCAAAGTCTTTCTAATTAGTTGTTACCATTTCACTTGAAGATTTCATTGAGATACAGAGCAGACATTTCTTTTATTTTTATTTTTTTTTTTTTGAGAGAAAGTCTCACTTTATCGCCTCTGGTAGAGTGCTGTGGCATCACAGCTCATAGCAACCTCCAACTCCTGGGCTTAGGTGATTGTCTTCCCTCAACCTCCAGAGTAGCTGGGACTACACAACACCCAGCTATTTTTTTGTTGCAGTTTGGCTGGGGCCAGGTTCGAACTCGCCACCCTCCGTGTACGGGCCCAGCGCTCTACCCACTGAGCTACAGGCACTGCCCAGAGCAGACATTTAGATGAAAAGGCAATATGTGTGTGCATGAGAGAGAGAGTGGGCCTTGTGGTGAACTTGTATATTCAAGTTGTTGAACAGAAATAAATTGCCCATAGAGTTAAATTATAGAATCAAAACATGATGGACAACAATAGCTTGCATTTATGAAGTGATTACTATATGCCAGACACTTTTCATGCATTATTCTGTGTCTCATTTTAATCTTACAAAAAACTCTGTGAGGTTGGTTCCATTCTTATCAGCATTTTATAATTCGGGAAACAGGCATAAATAGGTCAGGTAACTTGTTCAAGATCTTAGATGGCAGAAGTGGATTGGAAATTAATGAGTTTAGCTCCACAGCTATAACCACCACAGTATAATGAGAGACACAGGCCAGCACACAGGACATCAAGAAATAATTGGCTAGGCACAGCACCTGTGGCTCAACGGGATAAGGCGACAGCCACGTACCCCTGAGCTGGAGGGTTCGAATCCAGCCCGGGCCTGCCAAACAACAATGATGGCTGCAACCAAAAAATGGCCGGGCATTGTGGCGGGCACCTGTAGTCCCAGCTACTTGGGAGGTGGAGGCAAGACACTCGTTTGAGCCCAGGAATTGGAGGT
>CAUYRH010094470.1:0-69495 GCA_963574655.1 Perodicticus potto
CATGTCTTAAGTTTAAATCTTTAATCCAGTGAGAGTCTACCTTAGTTAATGGTGAGAGGTGCGGGTCCAGTTTTAGTCTTCTACAGGTCACCAGCCAGTTCACCCAGCACCATTTGTTAAATAGGGAATCTTTTCCCCCACTGAATGTTTTTAATTGGCTTGTCAAAGATCAAGTAACAGTACGTAGCTGGATTCATCTCTTGGTTCTCTATTCTGTTCCAAACATCTACCTCTCTGTTTTTGTGCCAATACCATGCTGTTTTGATCACTATCTATTTATAGTAGAGTCTCAGGTCTGGTAGCATGATTCCTTCTGCTTTGTTTTTATTTCTGAGTAATGTCTTGGCCATTTGAGGTTTTTTCTGATTCCATATAAAATGAAGTATTATTTTTTTGAGATCTTTAAAATATGACAATGGAGCTTTGATAGGAATTGCATTAAAATTATATATCGCTTTGGTATAGACATTTTAACAATGTTGATTCTTCCCAGCCATGAGCATGGTATATTTTTCCATTTGTTAACATTTTCAGCTATTTCTTTTCTTAAAATTTCATAGTTCTCTTTATAGAGATATTTCACATCCTTTGTTAGGTAAACTCCCAAATATTTCATCTTTTTTGGCACTACTGTGAAAGGAATAGAGTCCTTGACTGTTTTTTCAGCTTGGCTATTGTTGGTATATATAAAGGCTACAGATTTATGGGTGTTGATTTTGTAGCCTGAGACATTGCTGTATTCCTTGATCACTTCTAAAAGTTTTCTAGTAGAATCCCTGGTGTTTTCAGATTTTCTTTATTATCTTTTTTCCTTGGCATAATTTGAGATGGCAGTTAAATATAATCATCCATCTCTAAATGCTTTTTCTCAGCCAAGCTTAGTCGCATTTCTCTACCTTACCATTTACCAATTTTTCCCCGGCTATTTTTTCACCCTATAACCATACTTTCAGGTACTTCCTTTAAGAATGGCAACTTCTCCCTCAATATGTATTCTCAAACTTTATTTCTGTCCTCTTTTTTTCCATCATTGCCTTGCGCAAAATTAAATTTCCCCTATAAACACAGCTGCCTTCCTCCCTTCTTGAGAAATTTCTTGAAAGAATAATTTATATAATTTACATTTACCAATTCATTTCTACAACTGTCATTTAGACCCCAATCCACCGCTTCTGTGGTCTGAGTATTTATGTCCCCCCAAAATTCACATATTGAAATCCTAACCATCCAAATGATGGTATTAGGAGATAGGGCCTTCAGGAGGTGATTGGGTCATGGGAGTAGAGCCCTCATGAATATGATTAGTGCCTTTTATAAGAGGCCCTAGAGTCACCCTAATATCAGAGGACACAGCGAGAAGGTGCCATCTATGAACCAGAAGGTGGGCCCTCACCAGGCACCAAACCTGCTGGCACCTTGATCCTGGGCCTCCTGGTCTCCAGACCTGTGAGAAATAAATTTCCATTGATTATAAAGAGGTTATAAATCACTCAGTGTGTGGTAATTTGTTGTAGGAGCCAAAATGGACCATAACAACTGCCAAATGTTTTATTTCTTCAATATTCTCTTAAAATTGCGCATATCAAGCATGTTAGTGACTCAATCAGCAACTCTAATACCCTGTATTCAGACCATCCCTTTTATTCTTGAGATTCTATACATAAGGGCTTCCATGAGAAGATTCTTGCCTGATTCTTTTTTTCTTTTTATAACCAAAATTCACGTTTTATTTAGAATGAATAAACTATACAAAATTGATTTTCTTCACTAAAAATAACAGCAATAGTTTACATATTATTTCTAGATAAACCACAAAGCACTTAACTTTTGTAGTTTTTCCTGGTTTTGCTTATAGATCAAGATGAGGCACTATATAAAGTCATGGAAAAAGACAGAAGAAACCAGTGAAGTCACTTTTCAGTTTCCAATGGCCTCCATCTCTGACTACTCCCTAGTGCAGTGGTTCTCAACCTTCCTAATGCCATGACCCTTTAATACAGTTCCTGAGAGTTGCGACCCACAAGTTGAGAACTGCTGCCCTAGTGCAAAGCCTCAGTCCTCACCCCATTCTCCTAAGTTCTCATATACATGCAATTCACCTTCAATTCTGTATGTCCTCCTTCTATTTTCTTCCACATTTATATCATATTTTTCAATTCCATCATAGGATTTATAATACTGCTTTGTCATTGTCTACTTATGTGTCTGCGACGGTCAGTAGATTCCAATTACCTGAAGACAAGGGGTTTCAGAATAAGTCAGGCTGATGTTCAAGGTGCATTTTACAGAGTTAAGGACATTTGACCAACACCCTGGACAGAAGCAATAACATGAAATTTGTGAATATCTTGGGGAAAAGCATCCTAGGCAAAGGGAATAAATAGCCAATGTGAAAAAGTCAGAGAGATAATGGGGGAGATATCTTATTAGGCCGCATAGAGGATTTGGCTCTTTCCCTAAGTGAATTAGGAGTCATTGAATGGTTTGAGGTATAAGAGTACCATAATTTGCCTTATGTTTTCAAAAAATTCACTCTGGTACTCTACTGTAGTCTATAGTATAGACTATAAGGAGATAAAAGTGGCAGCAAGAAGATTAGTTAGGAGGCTTTTGCAATAGTCGAGGGAAGAAATGATAGTGACTCTGACTAAGGTGGTAGCAGTTAATGGTGACATTAAATGGTTAGATTCTGATTAAGTTTTGAATTAATTGGATTTTTCTGACAGATACAAGAAAAAGGAATCAAGAATGCAGTGGAGGTGTTTGGCTAGAGAAGTCTAAGAATGGAGTTTCCAAGAATTGAAATGTTTTCAAGGCAGGCAATAAATGAACCAAATTTGTTGTTTAGGTAGGCCATAATGTAGGCTGGGCAGGAGCTGTTCTAAGAGAACCAGACTGGGGTCAGGTTGGGACAGATTGCCAGGCTATTTTAGTATTCCAGGAAAGAAAGAATTTAAATCCGTGCCAAAGCAAAGATAGCCGAGATGTAGATGATAAAACAGAATCAAGAAATAGTTATGAGAGGTAACTAAAGCATATATTCTATTTATAGATAACTCTAGCAAAAAGGAGTCATGTTGAGAAAGATAAGTTTGAAATTTAAATTTTGAAAAATATCAAAACAAATCTCTAGTGCAGTAGAACTTGTAAATTCTGTCTGCTTGGGAGTTCAGTGATACACATCTATTTACTTCATAATAGTTAAATGTAACACTGACTTAAAATCATATTGCTTGGCTAGATCTCATGTTTAAATAGTGCTGGTTACTTACTATAAATATTTGTCTTATTTTTTTAAAAAGGCTTTCCAAAATAAATTTGTTGAAATTTATCCCCCAAAGAGTATGACAAAAGGGAAATTTAAATCAAGATGACAGGATTCATCATCACCAAATATTCACTGAGAATCCATGGCATTTCAAAAATGTGAACTATAAATTTTAGGGAATATAATAAAATGCTTTTTAACTCTGCTTTTTTTAAGTAAACCTTTTATTCAAGTACACTGTCCATATAGATAAGTGCACAATTAAAAGTATGCACCTCAATGAATTTTTAGAAAGTGAAGGTATCTGTGTAACCAGCTCCCAAATTAAGAAAAATAACAGGACCAACCTTCTAGAAAGTTCTAGTTTCCTTCTAGCCACAACACCCCCTAAAGTAGTCTCTCTCCTCACTTCCATTACCATGGAACAGTTTTACTTGTTTTGAACATTACGTCAAAAAAGAAAAGAAGTATCGGCTCGGCGCCTGTAGCACAATGGTTATGGCACCAGCTATATACACTGAGGCTGGCGAGTTCAAACCCAGCCCAGGCCTGCTAAACAACAATGACAACTGCAACAAAAAATAGGTGTTGTGGTGGGCGCCTGTAGACCTAGCTACTTGGGAGGCTGAGGCAAGAGAATTGCTTAAGCCCAGGAGTTTGAGGTTGCTTGAGCTGTGATGCCACAGCACTCCACAGAGGGTGAAATAATGAGACTCTGTCTCAAAGAAAAATAAAAGAAGTATCATACTAGTAGCACTCTCTGTACTTAGATTTCTTCACTCAATATTATGTTCGTGAGCCTCAGCCATGTTATTGCATATACTCAATTTTTATTGCTAAATGTTATATGTTTCAATTGTTTGAATATATCACAATTCATTTACCTATTTTACTATTTATAGACATTTGTGTTATTCCTAGTTTTTAGCTATATATGGTTGCCAATACTATGAATATTCTTATAAGAAAGATGGATATTATTTTCTGGTTAAATATTTAGAAAATACTCTGTTCTAGAACTGACTTAGATTTTCAGAAAATAATTTGATCATACACCAAAAAAAATGTTATTATAAGCTATGTATTAAAGAAAATTATATAAAAAATGACTACTTAAGGAAACTATTTTAGAAATTTAATTTAAATAAAACACAAAGGGAAATCAGAAACTTAAGAAATAAAGAATATACGGTGATAACGATAATAGCTAAAGTTGGGGTTTGTTTGTTATGAGCAGCCATAACATCCCCCCATGAAGGACAGTAGGAGAGATCCTACAGAAGAGAAGGAAGCTTCTTTCCCCAAATGCCCAGCTTGGGTGTCCTTGTATCCCATTGGGTCAAAATGCCCAGCTCTGAATTGAGCCGAATGCCTACCTATTCTCAAGTGTTGAGTGGGGTCATGTTACTGACTTGGGTAAACCCTGTAGTGTTTGCTGTATTGTTTAGCTCAGTAGCTTCAATCCTTAACACAAGACCTGGCATGTAGTAAGTACTTAGTGCATATTTGTCAAGTGAGTCCATAAACTAATTATTAGTAGGTAACTTCTGGGAAAAACATCTGGCTAGGAAAGACAAATCTAAATATTTATGCTAAGGCCATAGCCACACACCATCAAACTTCTCTTTGTTCTTCAGTTACTTGTGTGACCAGTGATCCACCAGGTCACCTTGCCCTTAAGATTCAAATGGGTTGGCTCAAATCACTGTCACCTATGGTCTAGGAAATCCAATGTTTATCTCAATCTCTCATGATATTCTCAGAGGAATTTTGATTTTTGCTCATCTCCAATGGTTTTATACTCCCAAATCCCCTAGATTAGTTCACTTACCCTGCCACATTCTGCATTCTCTCCTTTTCCTATGCTGCTGATACCTCACTGGACACCAGCCTGATTTCTTTCTGCCCTCATAAGACTGCAGGACAGTACATACAGAAAATTTCTATTGTGGCTTGGGATAGTAGAGGGAGCTTATATCCCAGATCCACAAATAACTTAAAATGCAATTGTGGACAGGCTTGTTTTTCAATGTTTCTCAGACACGCTGACCCCGGGAATCTCTCTAGTTACTATTTCTCACTAGATATTTTTATCATGAGCTCCAGCCTCCTGACTAATTGCTCAGCCCTCCCGTCTTTGACTCATCTTCTCCACTGTCTCTCTTTTAAATGTCTGTTGACTTTACACATAAATAATTTTAATTTTCTGGACCGATCTATTCTAAAGCCTCTAGGCAGTTTTTCTCCTTCCATCTTCCCCATTCTATTGTCTATTGGTCATACAATAGCCAATTGCAATAGGAATTTTCTTAAAATGTAAATCTGATTACACACCTCTTTTGCCCTAGACCCTCCAATGGCATCACACTTAGCCTGGGTTTTAGGTGCTCTGGCCCCTGTCTGCCTCTCCTACCCCTCATCACCTTCTACTCTTTTTGTTCCCTATGCTCTTCCTGCCTTAGTTTGCTTATTATTTCTTAAACACACTAAGCTCATTCTACTTCAGGGTCTTTATCTTTGCTGTTCCCCTTTTTTAGTCTTTACAGTTCTTCTGTCTTCTGTCATTCAAGGCCTGCTCAAATATCACCTTGTCAAAGAGACTATCACTGAATTACCTGTGTAAAATGAGCATGAGCCATGGTTTCTGGCCAGAAACTATTTCTTAAATAAATAATTAAATCCAACCATGAATGACTCCAAATGGAATCACTTCATCTGTATTGAAATAGATAGACATTTTTGAGCCTCTGTAAATAACTGGCCTTTCTGAATGTAGAAATTGAAATTTTAACTACAAGTTCAGTAAAAAGAGAATGAAGTAAAGAGATGCTTTCTCTCATTCATTCAACTCAACAAATATACAGGAAAGGCTTGTGTTTACTATGTTTGTTTCTACATTTGTAGGCCCTGAGATATGCAAGTGAAAAGGAGATTCTCTACCCTCGTGACACTTTGGTTGTAATGGAGGGAGACAGACAAAACATAAATAAAATTATAAGTAAATAGCAAGAGTACAGATGTGGTAATAGGTAAGAAGAAAATCAGGGGAGGGGGAGAACTTTACACAGGTAATTCCTTGATAGCCTCTTTGACAAGGTAACACCCAAAGCACAGAATAATTTTAAAAAATAGAACAACCTAGTGATAAGGAGAAAAACACTAAAAGTTTGGAGTTAGAAGGTGTTGGGAAGATACCCTACAAGTAAAGGAACAAAAATAAGGAATACAGCAGACTTCTCTAGAAGCTATGTGAGCCATATTCAATGGAAAGACATATTACTACTAGATATCCATTTATTTTATGGAAAATAAAAACAAAACAGATCAACCTAGAATTCTGTATCCCTCCCCCTCCAAAAAGCAATCTTCTGTAAGGAAAGAAAATAAGACACAAATTCAGTTTTTCAAAGTGAAAGTCCAGAGAGAATGTTACTATTGAACCACTCTACCTGAATTTCAGAAGTTCTTTAGGCCAAAAGAAATTATATCAGATGGTAATTTGGATCAATACAAATGAAGAGCTCTAGAAATATTGAAAATATTAAAAAATGGGTTTTCAACTTGACTTCTTTAAAAATAATTAACTATTAAAGCAGAAATAATTACAATGAATCATCACATTTATAGTATAGGTAACAATAAAATGTATGACAACAAAGGTGGGGCAATAGAAGTATTCTGTTATAAGTGTTTTGCATTATAAATGAATTAAAAGTAGACAGTAATAAGCTTAAAATGTATATTGTAAGCCCTGGAGTTATCACTAAAATAATAAAACAAAGTGGTATAGCAGCTAAAAGGACAATAGCAGTGGAAGTAAAGTAGAATTTAAAGAAAAACTGAATTAACCTCCAAAGAAATCATAGAAAAACAGAAAAAAATAGTTACAAAAACCAGATAGGACAAATAGAAAAGAAAAAGCAGTACGTTGAATTTAACCCAAATATATTAATAATTACATGAATTATATTTTAAATACCCTATTAAAGGAATAGTATTATCAGATTAGATAAAAAAGCTAACTCAAATATATGCCCTTTATAAAACATAAATATTAAGACATAGATAAGCCAAAAGTTTGTGGATAGAAAAAGATACACTATGAAAATACTGCCAGGAGTGTCCAACCTTTTTTCTTCTCTGTCTCAGATGGGAAGAAGAGGAAGAGTTGTCTTGGGCCACACACTAAATACATGAACATTAACAAAAGCTGATGAGCCAAAAAAAAAGTCTGTGCATAATTTTTCATGGTACCCAGCACCACAGATAAACAAAACAATCCTCAAATAATCTGCATGAGGCCCGCAGGCAGCAGGTTGGACACCCCTGCATCAAAAGGAAGCTGGAGTAGCTATATTAATACTGTATGAAGAAAGTGTTATAGCAAGAAATTATACTATAGGTAAAAAAAGTAATTTTGTAATGAAAAAGGGGTCAATGCACCAAGAGGATGTAACAATACTAAATGTTTATGTACCTAGTAACAGAGCTTCAAAATACACAAATACCATAAGGCAGTTATATATCACTTAATGACAGGAAAGAAAGGCATTTTTAGATTATTTCGTGATTGTGCAAACATCACAGAGTGCACTTACACCAATGTGGACTGGTCAGAGCAGAGGGCATGGCAAAGATTTTGGATGCTCAAGGCATTTTATTTGTTGACTTTCTAGAGAGCCAAAGAATGATAATGTCATGCTTATCATGAGAGTGTTTTGAGAGAGTTAGACAAAGCTTTAGCCACAAAGCTTTAGCAAAAACACCTGAGCAAGATCCACCAGAGTCCTTTTCTACCGCAACACTCCTGCTCATTCCTCTCAACAAACAAGGGCAATTTTGCAAAAGCTTTGGCATCCATCTTATAGTCCTAATTTGCCTCCTTTTGACTTCTTTTTGTTTCCTAATGTTAAAAAAAATAAATCTGCAAAGGATGCCCAGTTTTCTCCAGTTAAGAATGTAAAGAAGAATATATTGACGTGGTTGAAGTCCCAGGACCCTCAGGTCTTTTAGAATGGACTCCATGGCTGGTATCATTGGTAATGAAAGTGTCTTGATCTTGATGCAGCTTATGTTGAGAAATTAATTCCCTTTTTCTAAGAACTTTTTAAAGTCTCCCTGTATTATCTTTCCTATGATCAGCTTGTTCACCATTTTCTGTTCCCCAAGGTATGTATTCGACTCCATATCGTACATTCTTTATCATAGTATGTTAGTATCAGAGACTAATTAAGTCTCTCATATTAAACTGTCCTTGATATCTCAGGGTGGTTTTGATTTGCTTTCTCTGATGATCAGAGAGAACAGCCCACATCATGAAGTTTTAAAGCTACAGACGCTGGTGTGGATATGGAGAGAAGGGAACACTTTTACACTGTTGGTGGGACCACAAATACAACCTTTTTGTAAGGAAGTATGGTGAATCCTCAAAGAACTCAAATTAGACCTCCCATTTGATTCTGCAATCCCATTATTAGGCATCTATCCAGAGGAAAAAAAATCATTTTATCATAAGGATTTTTGCACTAGATTATTTATCACAACTCAATTTACAATTGCCAAAATGTGGAAACAACCTAAATGCCCACCAAACCAGGAATGAGTTAACAAGCTGTGGTATATGTATACCATGGAATACTATTCAGCCATTAAAAAGGTGGAGACTTTATATCTTTTGTATTAACCTGGATGGAGGTGGAACACATTCTTCTTAGTAAAGTGTCACAAGAATGGGGAAGCAAGAATCTATTGTACTCAATTCTAATGTGAAGCCAGTAGACGATCTAACACATACCCACATAAGTGAAAAACTCAAATCAATTCAAGGTGGGTGTGAGTCGGGGAATGAAACTTGAAATCCATGATAGTTTTTTCATAATATGCATATTTCCATGAATCTTTCAAAGTTCCCTGTAGAGTCAGAGAGATTAACATTCACAGGCAACCCCAGTTGTAAGTACCAGAGATTTCTATCTAGCTTAAGAGATTTCTCAACACCAAGCTCATCTTCTGTCCTCCTTTTAACGTGACTTTCATATTTCCAAGGCATCCAATAGGAAGATGAAGCAATAAGAACTCCTAAAACTGAATTTGCTACTTTTGCGGCCTTTGGTAAGGGAAATACATATTTTAAGCATACATGCAAAATAAGACTTTCAAATCATATAGAACTGGAATGAATTCCTTAATCAGTATTTACCCATCTACAACCTTTAGAGAGACAGATCTCTCTGAAAGTCTGTTTCCTCACCTACAAAATTGAAATAATAATGTATTTATTACAAGGTTATTATGGAGATTAGAATTACTATATGAATAACTCAGAATGGTATCCTAATAAGTGGCTAAGTCTACTGTATATTTTTGTACTCTCTTACTGGAGAACTATTCTCTGTTAAAATAAATGTAGAGAATATAGGGTTAAACAGGTTTCTTCACATCAGGCTTTCTTAGAGCCTTCAATAAACAACATTTGTAATATCCAGGAAGGAAAATAAGCACAAATTATTTTTTTAGCCAGAAAATCATATTGCTATGCTACATGAATTGTAAAGTTCTACCTTTTTTTTCTATTAAAAGCACGTGCCCTTCCTAATTTTTGGCCAATATTTTCTGCCTGTTCCTCTTGAGTAACAAGTATTGTGACAATTTAATGTCACAGTAAGGACAAAGGTTCAAATTCCTGCTGCTTCATTTCCTAACCATGTAGGTTGGAACAAATATAACTGTTAGTTTCTTCATCAATAAAGGGAAGATAATAACCTAATGTAAAGGGGAATTTGTAAGGACTACATGAGTCCATAAATGTTAAGCATTTGGCACAGCGCCTAGAACATCATAGGCACTCAATAATTGTTAGTTATCACTCAGTTTAGGTGTCTAGAGTTGAGAAGGCGGCTGCAGTTCAAAGGAGCCACAAAGAGAAATTGAACTGATTAGTGCTGTTGAGAACAAGCAATGATTCTTCCCCAGAGCACGTGGACACCTGTCTGCGAACCCTTTCCTCCCTGTTCCACGCTGGGGTTATGCCTGAGCAAAGGACCCCTGCACACTACCTCAGGCATGAAGAAAAATATGTGTGCCTCTGGGGCTTCCCAGTTACCTTCTGGACAGGATGTGACCCCTGTGCTCTCCATAACATGATATTATGGGATAGAGTATGCTTTCTAGCTCACTGGAAAGAGTTCAGAGGAGGGTAACCCACATAATAAAAGGTTTGGAAATGAAAGCCTAAGAGAACAGGTGAAATACCTGGGCTTGTTCAGTCTAGAAACAGAGCAGCAGCAGAGGGACACCATGTCCTGGAGAAGACAGATTCTTTATTTTCAGCAATAAACAAGGCCACCACAGATGATTCAGGCTTTTGATTTCCTCGGAAATACTTTGGGTAAAATGGATACTCTTCACAATGAAATGTTAGACGGTAAAGGAGATGGTCAAAATGACTTTCAAGAGGAAGGTTTAGAACCAAGGCAAATGATTGAATAGGTTTTTGGTAGTAAATCAAGGATAAAGGAATCAACCATCTGAGAAGGGAAAAGGCTGATCAGATAGAACAAATGGGTTTATTTGCAATCAACCATCTGAGAAGGGAAAAGGCTGATCAGATAGAACAAATGGGTTTATTTGTAAACAACGCCTGCTCTGGCCAACGTTTTGCAGATGAAGATGTTAGTAGAAGGGCATGAGATAATTGAAGTACTAAGTTTCAAAGAAGACAGTAGTTAAGTCATCTTTAGTGTTAGGTTTAAGCTAAGGTAGAAAAATACCAGTTAACTCCTGACAAATTCTTGGGCTGCGAGCCCTCAACAAAATGGAGTAAGTCTGGTTCACTCCCAAGATAGATGGGGCAAGTGCTCACTAACTTCTTGCTTGACTAACTCCTGGGCCTGGGAAACGAACTGACTCTCCCTAGACTGACCTTTAAACAATGCCAGGTGGAGAGAATACTGACACAAAGGTGTATGGAGGAAAAGTACTGGAACTAAATGTATGGGAAAATATTAAAACAAAGAATATATGATGTATGGCTTCTGTACAATGCTTTCTTGCTGCCCCCCTACTCGCCCAATGCACCTGGACAGCCTGAGTGCCAACCAGCATGCAGACCAAGCCTTAAAAACCTGACTCCTTAAGCACTCAGGGCTGCCCTCAGAAACCCCATGTTGGGACACTGAGGCAGTCACCAGTTAGCTCTTCAATAAAAGGACTGTGCGGTAAATTTGGCTTCTTTGGCAATGTGGTCTTTGCGGAACTCCTGGGCACTACATTAGAAGTCCAGGTGGCAAGAATCTATGGACAATCTTATTGGAGTGTCTGTTAATTCAAGATTCACAGACCCAAGAGTCTGATTGACTTAGGTCTATCTATGTGTCCAACCCTTGCTGAGGAAGGAATTCAGAGCCTGGGCTTTCTGAATTAATTTCTTAATTAACATACCATATCTTTCCCTGCTTATCCTTTCCATAACTTCTGCCATCACTGACACTCCTCAATGAAGCTTTAACCTCAGTCACCAACAGATGAGACAGAGGCCAGAAAAGAGTCACCATGATCATCTTCCCCCATGACACTATGATCTAACACAAGGTCGACAGCTCATGGTCTTTGCCTTCGCTGTATCATTCCCATATAGGCCCTGGATTTGGAGGACCCGAGATGGGCAGCCTAGGGGTCTAAATTTCTTTGCAATGGGCAAGGTTGGGGTTTAAGGGTCATGGAGTAAAAGATGATTGGAAACACTCATTTTGGCATCAGAATCTCCTTAGCCTCCCAAGGCTCTTTAACTTACAATACCACACCAAGCTATCACACAGATGAATAGTTTAAAAAGAAGCGATGTGAGGAAATTGTCCCTTTCTATGTATATATACTGTCCTGGAAACCACACTGTAGACTTCTGTAGATAGCGACCATGCCCTACTTCTCCCTCTTCATAAGACGATAACCAATAGTCATTTAATCCTATGAATGAAAGCAGGTATAATAAGGATAAGAGCAATGACTTTGGCTTGTCCAGTCTTCGATCTAAGGTAAATCTCCCATTTTCATGGTCTATAATCTTCAAGATTCATAGTCTATGGAGCCAAATCAGAGTTCTGGAAGTATTAAAAAAAAAAGAAAAAAAGAAAAAATATTATGTATATGGAGTCAATAAACATTACACTGCCACTAAACCTTGTCATTGGGAGGACAGAGGAAAGAAAAAGTCAAATCCAATCCAATTTAATAGTTAAATCATAGACTTTGGCTCAAATCCCAGCTCAGCTACTTACGAGCTATATGACCTTTTACAAACTACTCACTACATTTCAGTTTCTTCATCAGGCCTAACAAATTTGTAGAGAAGATTAAATGAGATTATATATGGAGAGCCCTTGACTGGGTCCGCCCCTTCAGTAAGCCTCAGCAAATGTTGGTCGTTATTTCAGTACTTTCTTATACGTCTTTTTACCCCCCACGACAATTGTTAGTCTGGGAACTGGGGCTGGCTGTTGCTTGATTTTAAAGTTAGCGGATAATATTAGAGGCTTTAGGCTAAAATTCTTACATACGATATCGTAATTTCTAAAAAACTTCACAGCTTATAAGATTTATATCAGTTGTTTTATAACAATATACTTATTGTCACTGGAATGTATCTCCTAATAATTTTATATCTGGGCAACTTTATTATGATATAATTCAATAAACTTTTATTTTTCGTGCTATCTGCGCCAAGTCCCAGACAAGGAGCTGGAAGTACAAAGATCTGAGACACAGCCTTGCCTGAAGGTTGCTTGGAGACCAGAAGGAATAACACACTGCAAACAGCCGCAGAAAGTCAAAACATTAGAAGATACACTCAAAAAGGGTCTCTTATAATTGAATTATGCACAAATTAATAAGATAAAAGATGTGAAGAACAGTTCCATGAAAACTATAGATTAAAAATTCCAGAAGAAAATAAAGGAAATGTACAAAAAGCCAGCATAAAAACCCTTCAGCTGACCTTCGACTTGAACGAGGGGCATATTTAGATCCCTCGTTTGAAAGTTTATAAAGTAGGAGGCAAAAATTAATAAAATGACTTAACTTGGTTAGTATTTTGAATTTCAACAGGAAAGAAAAATCCTACAAGCCACATGTAGAGAAATAAACAAACGAAACCCGTTTCCTAGGAAAGGAAAAATTTCCAGTTATCATTCTCTTCATCCCCTATTACAAAACGTCGCCAAATCGTATCCTCATTCCTGTTGTTTTTAATGTATATAAACAACAGAAATACCTACTCTCGAGTGTGTAAGGATAAAGAAAGACTAGAGATCATTTATCCTTTCTATTTTGAATTGAAAATACATACCACCTGACTTAGAAATTAATGGAAAGAACAAACTCAAAAAAGTAGTTACTAGACCTTATGCAAATGTCAAGAACAATCTTTAAAAGAGAATGTAAATAATATAAAAAGATTGTTAGAGTATAACAGAAGTAAGGGCAGCAAGCCAGCTGAGGGGGAGAAAGAAAATCAAAGGATGCTACATTTTTAATTTTGTACAGAGACAATGTTTTACATAAACAGTTTTTAAAAGATATAAAGTCCTAATAAATGATAAGCTAGCATCCTAAATCATTAAAGGAAAAATTAATTACTCAACTATTGAAAACTATGATCTAAATCTGTGGGAAAATAGAAAATTAAATTACCACAATATACAAGGTAGCAAAATGAATCCTAGATAGATTAAAGATTGAAAAGCAAAAAACAAAACAAAAAAAAACTCTCATAATTATTCAAGAACGAAATATAAGTGACAATATAGTCTAAGGAGAGAAAATCTTTTCAGTGTGTGACACCAAAGACAAAAGTATAAATAAAAAGATTGGTATATATGACTCAAAAAAATCTTTTTTTTTTATACTTGAAACACTATACACAAAACTGAAAGACAATAAACCAGCAGAAATATTTGTACTATAAATATTAGAGGTTAACAGAATTAATACACAGAATTTTTTTAAATCAGTAAGAAAATTACCATCTCATTTTTTTAAAGTTTATATTCCAGTAAATTGAAAAAAAAGAAGAAACATAAATTAATACAGACAGACAAAAATTCCAACCTGATACTATTTCAGAAGCATGGTATATAACAGCACATTGACATTTAAAAGGGCGAACAACAACAAAGAATATTTTAATGGCATTTATTTAAAAAATTCAGGACACAAAAGAGATGCTGAATAAATACTGAATGTTTTCTCTCCACTACCTTTTACTTTTCAGTCTTTTCTGAAAATAAGTATCAATTTGACTCTATAGGGGATAGTAAGATGAGACGATTGCTTCATTATTTTCTTCTAATATTGATGCTTGCCTCTGTACTTTGCTTGACTCTCCTTAAGGAGTAAAACCTATCATCATTTTAAACACTTTAAAATGTGATTCACTGTAACTCTACTTTAACTAAAACCATAGACACTTAAAGGTCAACATAGAAAACTGGTTTCTGTGTATAAGTTACATTTTCACAAGTAGAGAACCCAACTTGACCAGTTTGGGGCAAACAAAATTTTACCAGGAATAAACTACAAATTAGGGAAACAAACACATTTGATGGGAAAAGGAAGGCTTAATCTTCAGACAACTCTCTCCCCTTTATTTTTCTAGTTCTAGCTCTACACCTTTTTCGTGTATGTGTATGTACTATTGTGTTTTGGTGGATTCTTGGGGGATTTTATTATTATTATTATTAGTCATTATTATTTCCTTATGGGGATGGTTAGAACATTTGATGCGGGAAAAGGGAAAGAAAGTTGAAAAGTTCTTACTGCTTAACGGCAGGATATAATGTCTCAGTTCTATGTTGCAATAACTTTTCAGTCTTTCTCTCCAGTGCCAACTGCCAACAACTAGTTCACTTTATTATATACAGACTAGCAGGCGCATGGAAGGAGACTAATAAAAATATTTGTTGAGTTTATTATAGAGAAAATGATTCAACTACTTTCCAAAAAACACTTATCATAGACCAGTGTCTGTCAGGTTATATAAAAAGCTCTGCTATAAAGAATGTTTTCTTTTAAAGGGATTTATTGTATGGAACTTTAAATATCTGAAAAAAATCATAGATTTATCAGTGAAGAATATGAATGTGAAGCTTGTGACTTGTTATCCAGAAGAAATTATTAAAGATATGTCTTTAATGTGTTTAAATAATAAAATTAGTTTCAATACAATGAAGGAAAATGCCCAAATCAATAATTGATAGGTATTTTTAAAAGTCTCTAATTTCTTGAAACTATCTAATAGTTAGAGGAAACAAATAATGTTAAGACTTTGGCCAATTTCATTAAACACCTTTTGTATATATATTAGGTCTGTTATCTGTTCTTTTCTTTCTCGAATAGTGCTACTATTTATCCAAGAATGGTAGTTCACTTCTGAGACAGCCTTTCCAACAATGGAAAAGGATTAATGCTGACGGATTAATCAATCTCAGGAGAATTTTCTCATCATCTCTAGGGGATGATGAGAAAATTTTACTTTGAATTGATAAATCCAGTTGTAGTAGGCCCATCTACCCGTTGGCCTTACTCAATGGTTATGCTTTTGACACATTATTTTAAATTTTATTAAAATAAAATAAAGAGGAACTTTAGAGGAACATTTCTCTCTCTTTCACTGGACACTCAAGAACAATGTAGTAAATTTTTTTTTTTTTTTTGAGACAGAGCCTCAAACTGTCACCCTGGATAGAGTGCTATGGCACCACAGCTCACAGCAACATCCAGTTCCTAAGCTCAAGCGAGTCTCTTGCCTCTGCCTCCCAAGTAGCTGGGACGAAAGGTGCCCACCACAACGCATGGCCATTTTTTGGTTGCAGCCGTCATTGTTTTTTGGCGGGCCTGGGCTGGATTCGAGCCCACCAGCTCAGGTGTATGTGGCTGGCGCCTTAGCCTGTTGAGCCACAGGCCCCGAGCCAAAAATGTAGTAAATTTTATCAAGCCCATAGTGTGTGAGGATCAAATCCAAATATCTAACAAGTGGTACAAAACTTTACTGTTGAACCTTCTCCTTCCCAGATAAGAAATTCATTAAAAACTATAAATCATACTTGGTAAAACAATCTTTTTTTTTTTTTTGTAGAGATACCAAGGTAATAAGGCAAAAGCAACTGAACATAGAACCCAACTGTTTTCATTAAAGAAATAAAAGACAACAGGGTGGTGCCTGTGGCTCAAAGGAGTAGGGTGTCAACCCCATATATTGGAGGTGGGTTCAGGGTTCAAACCCGGCCCCCGCCAAAACAACTGCAAAAAAAAAAAAAAGAAAAAGAAGAAAAATAAATAAAAGACAACAGCATATTTTAATAAATAGACTATTTCATCTTCATCTGTAGAAAGAGAATTTCTATTTTCTGGGGGACTTTGGAAGTACTTTTCATGTGGCTTAGCCACTAGAGGGCATCATGATGCTATACACTTAAAAAAATACCTCAAATATTGATTACCCTTGAATAATTACTCTTAAAACACTGTTCTTCATGCTAAAAAAATCTCATTTAAATGAAAGAAATGGAGGTGTACAAAAATTGCCTTTCTTCCACATGGCAGAGTTGGGAGAGAAACTAAAATCCCATGTTACCAGGTAGGTTCACTGTATCCCACACGGAAAGAATTCATCTAAGAAATGAGTGGATGCTGCTAACAGAAAATGGGGATGATTCAGTATGATTCTGGAAGGTAAGTAAATGTCTCAGAAATGTATTCCTCGTTTAAGCATTTTTTTCATCATAAGCATTAGGAGCCAAGAACTAACACTCGACTAATTGCCACTCTGGAGATAGCCATGTTCAAAGTTCAAATTATATTTCTCAAAAAATATAACAGGGTGATGGCCACTTCTTGTTGCAAGACCTCTGGATTTCGGCTGATGTTCCACCTCTAACATGCTGGCCTGTGTGATCCTTGATGACTTTCATGAAAACATTTGGCAAAAGATAGCCAGGCCATGTTGCCTTTTGTGATGCTTCGACATGGGCTGAAATAGATTAATAGACCTAAAATGTAATTTCTCAAGAAATCTGGCCTAATATTGCTTTTTAACTATTGTTCTGGGTTTTTTGGTAAACTTTATCTTTTAGATAAATATAGCAAAATTGAACAGAATATAGAGTCCCCATATATCCCCAGTCTCTTCCCCCTACCATCCCCACACTCCTACCACAACCTCCCCCTCTTGTTGACATCCTGCACCAGAGTGGAGCATTTATTATAACTGATAAGTCTATCTGGGGACATCATTATCACCCAAAGTTCATAGTTTACCTTGAAGTTCACTCTTGCTGAAACCATGAATTTTGACAAATGTAGAGTGATGTGTGTCTACCACCAGTACAGAAGAGTTTCACTACTCTAAAGATCCTCTATATTACACCCATTCATCTCTCCCTCCCCAGGAACCCCTGGCAACCATTAGCTCTTTGATGTAAATCATGGAAATAAAGTGAGGATACTGACTAGCACCCTACCCATACCTTTTCTTGTCTTCACAGTTTGCTTCTTCTACAATGTCTTACAGTCGCAATCGTACAGAATAACTGCCTGTTCAGATTGGCTTCTATTACTTAGTAATAAGCATTTGTTTCTGCTATGTCTTTTCATGGCCTGGTAGCTCTTTTTTTTTTTTTTTTTTCCTTTGGGTCCTGAATAATATTTCGTTGTCTAGATATACCGCAGTTTGTTTGTACATTTACCTACTGAAGGACATCTCGGCAATGATGAATAAAATGCTATCAACATGCTTGTGCAGGTTTTTGGGTGGATATGAGTTTTCAGTTCATTTGGGCTTTTGTCTTGCTATTAGCCTATTTGAGCTCTTTAAAGGATGGGAACAGTACTTCCTTAGGATAGTGAATTTGGCCTTTTGGTTCTGTTGACTCAGAGAAAACCATGTGACATTAAAACTGGAAGGGAATTTGGTCGCCTGATCCGCCCACTCATTCTATACCTTAGGAAATGAGGCTCATACACTCAAACTAGTCATTTTATCTCATTTCAAAGTGAAGTCTTCTTGGATTTTGTTTTTTGTTTTGCTTTGAGTTTTTTTTTTTTTAATGCAGTCACATTTGTTTTCTAACGACTAATAAATTTTTAAGATCTCTTTTCCATTGGGCTCAATCTTGGATTTCATCATTAGCTTTTTGATGCGAATCATATAAACATGAAGAAATACAACAAGTAATTTTAAACATGCAAGGCTTGGAACAGGAAGGGGCACAGAGAGGAAACAATGCTTTAAAATCACAGTTTGGGTTAAAAAGTTGTCCTGAGTTGGTGGTTTGAACTCAGTACTGCTGTAGATAACTCTCATCTTGCTGATTGCCCAACTGGCCACCAGCCTTCTCTGCCCCAAACAACCCTTGAAGCAGGGCACTGGCTTCCAGTCTGGAAAATCAGCCAGAGTGGTGTAACTGGATGCTACGATAAGACCTCTTTTGTTACCTCCCTTTCAGCTGAGGTCTCAAAGCTGAGAATCGTAGGTATAACAACTATTCCCACCTTCCAAAAAATGATGTTAAATCATCTCTGGAAAACTTGCCAAGGAGAGGGTCCATTGCCAAGGAGATGGCCCTTACTGCACCCTGATCAGAAGAAGATAAGCATGAGGGTTCCTCAGAAGGGCTGTTGGAGGAGAGGATGGTGTTCCCTCCAATTCAAAACAAATGAAGAGGGCCTTTATGAGAACCATGTGTGGAGAGTGTGGATCCAGCCAGGAGAGGAGACTGACGTAGCTCCCCACTCACACACATCCATCCTTTCCCTCCACCATCTCTAAATAGAGAACCAGGGCAGAATCTCTGTGATCACTGGTTCTTGAGAGAAGTTTGCCTGGATTATCTGGAGTGTGGAGACTAATGTCTACTTCTGACCTGGAAGAGTCTAAAGACAAGACAACGTCTGGGTGGGTGTTCCATCAGCTGCAGGAGCTGGGCTGGCATGACAAGCCATCAGCTAGGAGAACATGCCCTGCCCTAGAGAACAGCAGTACTGGAGGTCATCACCAGGTGGGGCGGGGCAAGTGGTGGTCTCATCGTGAACCCACTATTGCACCTGCATCAGTTAATACAGGTGCTTGCAAAATCTTAGGAAGAGTTGGAAAAGCAAGCAGCCCAGAATCACTTGCTCAGTGCCACAGAACTGACCCACTGGGAGAGCACGCCCCTCTGAGGCTGGAACCTGGTCAGAAACCCAGCTACCCCACCCCTGCTCCCCAGACAGAAACGTGGAGATGAGCGCAGTGACACTGTCGCAGGAAGGCGTCGTGTCTCCACCATCCTGCCCATCAGAAACCACGACTGGAGCCTCAGGAAGACAATCCCACCTCCATCTTGCCTTGTAAACCTCCTGGTGAGTGAATCTAATGGACAGAAACAAATTCGTATCCAGAAACCCACCTGCCAGAAAGCCTGGGAAGCATGGTTTCCTCCTGTCCAACCTCTTCTTCTAGAAGTAAGGTAAAAGGAGGTTTAGCGGGCCATCTGGGGCACCCGACACAGCACCCATGGAGTGAGGACCCACACTGGGGCTCCTGGTGCACCTAGGGCCTGGGGGCAGATTACAGCAGCAGTGGCCACGCAAGACATTCTTCCTCTTCTGTCTGACCTCGCTTCCCTCCCCTTGCCTCTCCACGCTAGAAGACCTGGAGTAGAACTGGCTAGACAGAGTACACAAAATCGGTGGGAAAACAGCAAAGAGGCCATGGTTATTCTTGCCCAACAGGTTGCTGAGACTGGCTTGGGCCTGTGTGCTGGGAGAGGAAAAGCTTGGATTTGATATGAGGTTAGAGTTTTGCTTTTGGACATAGCTGGACTTTTCATTTGCTGAAAACAAGACAGGTCTTTAATATCAGAAGGCAGAGGGAATATTTAATGTGCTCCCCAGCTAGGACAGCACAGGCACTACCACTCGGAATGCACACTAGCCAGAGGACCTGGCGCTGTCCAGGCTGCACACTGGCCTGGCCTGAAAGCGCCTGGAACTGGTGAGGGATGTTTCAAAGATACTGTTCAGAGGAAGGAGAAGGAAACCTACCAGAATGCAGGTGAAAGTTAGATGCAGGAAAACTATAATGTCTTCCGCTTGTACCATACTACGTTCGGCTCATTCTAATTAACCGGTTGCAATAGACTTTTCACTTAATTCTTTTATTGCTGATAATCCTTTTATTGCTCTGTAGTAGTCACGCCTGGAATTTAACAAAGGAGTGCTGGATTCTTCCTTCTTGATTCTGACTTTAGAAAGTTGGGTCTGGGCTGGGTATGACAGTTCACACCTGTAATCCTAGCAAGTTGGGAGGCCGAGGCGGGTGGATTGCTTGAGGTCAGGAGTTGGAGACCAGTCTGAGCAAGAGCCAGACCCTGCCTCTACTAAAAAATAGAAAAATTAGCCGGGTGTGTTGGCACGTGCCTGTCGTCCCAGCTATTTGGGAGGCTGAAGCAGGAGGATCGCTTAAATCATAGGAGTTTGAGATTGCTGTGAGCTATGATGAAGGCCCAGCCCTCTAGTATGGGCAAAAAGAATGAGACTCTGTCTCAAAAAAAAAAAGTTGGGTCTGCAGGTCTGAGTATCTTCTCTGGATTTATCTACCATGGATACTTTTCCCTTTTAATCATTCCAAATGAGTGACAGATTCAACAGGGAGCTTCTCCGGGTGTCTCTCTCCTAATATTCTCTTTTTGATGAGAGAACTGTAACTTAGAGGGAATTATGGAGGGTTATAAGATCAGGGTTCATAAGCATCTGGGATTTCAATGGGCCCCATGCACATACTTCTAAAAGTAACAACTTGTGCTTACATCCATTTTGTTGATCCTGGCATTTAAACGTAATCCCTTCGTAAAATATCACTAAAGATCATTCCTTTTGAAACTTCTGGGACTTTTTTATTGCTTTCATGTATTATACTGATTTTACAAGTAAGGGTCACGCACCAGTATATCAAAAAGCTACATATTCTCGAAAGCTTCAAATTTATTAAGCAACATAATTAAATTTGCTTTAGAACATGAGCAATACCATTTCTCATTTAAACATTCACCGAGTTAAGGAACATTATCTCAGCACAGATACTGGGTTTGGGGGTTCTCCCTGTGGCTGTGCTGTTGTGGTACTAGTACTACTGAATCTCAGTGGTTGTTAGGTGATCACGGATAATGGGTCATTTTGCAAAACTAGTGTATAATGAAATGTCATTGGTCCAAATTGATTCTATTCTCTGATTAAAAGTATGCATCTGCTATCTTCATTGTGGGGGGTCCACGCACAGATAGCATAATGAACAAAGCTCTTCAAGGCTGTTTTCTAATCACTGCTGTTACAGAGTAAGAGAGGACAACATTCATTTGTTAAGCACTTGGTTTTAATGAAGATTTAAAATAAATATTCCTACATTAGCTGTTAGAAAACTTTTTTAAAGTAAATCTGTTTAGCTCTGTCCTACCTCTGAATGCAGCCCTGCCCCTACCAAAAAAAAAAAAGAAAGAAAGAAAAAAGAAAAATATTTTTTCCATTGTAAAGTCAATCCTGTATCCTGTAGTTCCTTCTATTTTGTTTTAAACTCCTTGTCTGTTTTTAATCACAAAACTGAAGACTTAGTCGCTTCTTTTGTCATTAGGCTGGCTTTCTTCTGACTCCGCCTTTTCTTTTTTTGTTTATTTTGTTAAGCAGAATGGCTATACCGGCAAACATCTCCTCTTAGAAATAAATGGGAAACAATATTCAGGAAGACGAATGAATTAATAACCAAAATTTATCTTCAATTATACTTCTAAAATGGAATTTACTTGAAGAAAGAAAAAAAAAATCTGTTCTTCTTTGCTATAAACCAGTGTTTTCAGATTTAGACTGAATAGACACATCAGATAGCATTCAGCAAGGATAATGCCTGTGATGGCTCCAAACAGCAGGATTATTTGTACTAACGCCTGCATAATTATGCCCCCTTTTGGGGTTTATTAGGCCTAATTCTTGCCTCCTGCTTGTCACTGGAAGAGACAAGCTTCCATTGTTCCATTTTCTCCTAAGTGAAATGAAAGGCTCAGGTGTGGAGGCCAATAAAGAGATTTCCCTCTTGAAAACAGTGAGGTTCTTGCCTAAGGCAAGATGTTTGAAATGTACCATATAAAACTTCTCTTTCTATTCCCAAATAGGCTTCATATGCCAGTGGGGATGGAAGTGGAGCACTTTTAAAATTAAAGACAGTTTTGCCTTTCAACGCAATAGATGAGCGGCGGATCCAACTGGACCCCTAATCAGTGTCTCTCTGTCTCTCTCGCTCAGAAAACTTGGCTTGGAGATGGATTTTCCACGGTGAGAGTTACTGAACTGGGCCCAGGAACCAAAACTCATCATGACTTTCGTAGTTCCTCAATTAGATGTGTGGACTGGAGATAAGGCGTCAGAATTTTAAAGAGATGAGAATCATAAAAAAGAGAGCAAACCAAATTGGGATGACTCCCACAGATCAAAGCCTAAGATTGTGACACTGAGATTTAAGACCCATGATGCCACTATGGGAAATCTGCAGCCTGAGTGTTGCCCAGACCCTGGAAGTCTCCCGGGGCGATGCCCAGAAATGGGGCCTTTTTCCTCAGCGCATGCAGTGTTGTCTGTGAAAGCTCTGCCCGCAAAGCCATCAGATGGTAACAATTTTCAGTCACTTCCAACATGAGTTGGTTTTGAACTTTAATATGCAACCTAATTATGACTGCAAACTCTTTGTTAAGCAAACAAACTTCAAACCCTTTTTAAAAAACAAATCCAGCTCTTCTCTGGTCATTTTGTCTTGTACAAAGGCTTTAAAAATAAAACTGTGTGGGGAATTAGGGAATCCAGGCTGAAAAGAAAAACTGTACAAAATTAAATGGTTTTAATGTACTCAACACTTGAGTCCTGAATATCTGAATATTTTTTCAAATAGAAACCTAGAAAATAAAGCATCTTATGTTCTATTTCTTCTCTTTAACCATTTAGCTTTTACCCCTGAATCACAAATAACATTTTCTCTTACTTTTCAGAAACAGAGAAATAGAGTTTTCAATTCCTTCCCCAATTTCCCTTTGCTTACCATTCTCTTCTTGTCTGAGTTTGAAACACCCAAGTCATTTCAGATTTCTTTGCTTCCTCCTGTCTCTCCCTGTCCCTTTGGACTTCCTCCCAGGGACTTTTCTTTCCATGTAGTCATTTTTCATGAATCAGGATCATTACATGGCAAATAAAAACCAATGGATCCCCTTGGAGAGCAAAACCAGACGAATCTGGAAGATTTGCAGTGTGAGGGGATGGTGGGAATGGCTGGACCCTGACACAGGTCACCTGAAGGGTCTGCAGCTGCCTCCTTTCCAGATTCTAGAGCAAAGGTTCTCAACCTGTGGGCTGCGACCCACAGGAACTGTATTAAAGGGCTGCGACATTAGGAAGGTTGAGGGTCTACGCTCCTCCCTGTCATTAGGCATGACCCCTCTGAAGTCAATTTCCTTGTAGTCTTCTAGGGACTTGTAGTCTTTGATAAACATCTTGAGTGTTTTTCTGCATTTTCCTTTGGAAAGAGGTCAGGGCCTAGAGAGTGGATCTTGGATTCCTATTTGTATTATTCAGTAAGTTTAAGAGAGAAAAGATACAGTAGGTATTTTCTCCACATCTCTAATACACTGAGCTCTCCTTACAAAAGGTAAAATGAATCAAGAGCAATGCCCTTAGGAAGGAGATTCTGACAGTGCCTCCATTTGGGAATCTCAAGATAACACCTAAAGCCCGTGGTCCGTCAACATCCAACTTCTCCCCAGTTTTCTTGTTCAACAAAGAAATCATTTCATGTTTTTGTGAAAGTGTGAAACTGTTGAAGGCAAAATGTTGTATATAATCAAGCACATCGGGATACCACTCTCTCCTGGGAAAGTCTATCTGCACTCTGATTTTGCATCAAATGATTTTTGTTATGTACCCTTCCCCATGCCTCCTTCCATAAGGCATATGTACAGTATGGTGGGAGTGCAGCAGAAGTGTTCGTTACTGATGACAAGAAACTCACAAGAGGGAACAAACTCTCTGCTGCCTCTGGATGTTGTACATGCCTTTCAGGGCTGGATAATAGCAGCCATCTTGGGGCCATAAGGAAATTCAGCTAAAAGATAAGCCATCTTCTAAAAGGGCAGGTAGGGAGAGTATGGGACCTTAAAGTTATCATTTAAACACAAAACTAATTAAATCTTATCACTACATCACTTCTTCAATAAGTCAGACCAGAAACAACAAAAGCCAAGCTATTACCATTGGTTGAGATAGCTAGAAAACAAAACGACTTGCTCCCTATGGCAAAAGAAAGCCTAAATGTAACTTTTCACACTGGCAGCCTAGTGATATGAGAACTCCAGTAAGCTCCTTGTCACCATTTTTGACTTTTTAAGGGAATTAAACAGAGAGTCAACCTTAAGCACAGTTTTACAGCTGAGCTGGGACAAGTCCCAAGTTCTGGCTGTTTTTGTAGAATTTCTTTTTCAGGCAAAGTAGATGTCCCATAATCACTCTCAGCCCATCTGGGCAGGGAAACAGTGGGAGGAAGCCTTGGGTTAAGGCCATGAGTAGCTTTTTTCCTTCCCAACTGAGGCCACGTTGACCAGATATCTGCAGTCATTATGTCGTCACACACATAAATCTGGAAAACAGTCGGAGTCTCTTGGAAGTAGGGGCATCCTGTGCTCTCTAGGGAGAAGGAAACGAGGGGTAGGGGTGGGGTGCTACCTGGGGATCAGCCACAGCAGCTCCTTCCTCATGCTAACCTGTCACTATCTCCTCCGCTGCTGCCTGGGCTCCCAGGTAGCCAAAGTTAATTTTCCCTGAAACCAAAATTATAGCATTTGAGATATTTTCTGCTATTTAAATTATTTTTATATCCTCTTTTTTTTTTTTTGGTCTCTAAGAATTTTTTTTCTCTCTCTCTCTTGCTCATCATCATTTTTAATTCCCCATATGGCCACAGGAAAATCTGCGTAGGGGATTTGATGTTATCTGGTGATTCAGAGTTATGAGCTTTGGAGAAAGTCATTTCAGTTTGAGAAGAGCCTTAGAAAATGAATACGCTGTTTAGAAGTGAACATTGATATTAACCAAAAGAAAAAATGTGTTTTCTATTCTGGAAAACAAAAAAGAATTACTATGTGTTGCTTGTTTGATATGGGTAGTTTTAGTTGGGTGTTTGGGGCTGTGTTGTAAGGCTTAATGCAGAGATTTTTCTTAACTATTAAGGTTGAATGAACAGGCTGGCAGTTGGTAAAGATGTGTAGCTTAGGGTTCGTTCACGGAAATGGCTATTTGACGGGTCATAAAGCTAATTAAAACCAAATTTAGTTTAAAAAAAGAAGAAATACTGGCAATTGCATTCAGCATCTGCGTGGCCAACTTTGGTTTTTTAATGGTATTACTCAAAATGACTCCTTCGTGTAGGAAAATATTTTTACTTCAAATAAAAACAGAAAAGTATAATTGCTCTAGACAAACAAAACAGGAAAATTAGCACATGCCCAAAATCTAAGGTCTAAAACCAGTCAGGCTACAGAGTCTAAAAGAAATCTGATGAACTATACCTTTCATTCATGTTTTTGGGCTGGTTTTCACAGAATTTGTGGGCAAAACTTGACCATTACTCAACCACAATCCCAGAGATTAGAAATTTAATCAGGAGACAGTGGCAGAAGAAATGCCAAAAGAAGAAAAGATGTAAAGCAGAGCCCCTAAAATTCTGTTCAGGTAGCTCTATCCAGCTGCACTAGAGCTAAGAAACTTCAGTCTTGTTTGAAACCTGGATGGAACTCGTTTGTAAGCAACAATTTAATCAGAGTCCTTATTCAGTAGTGTTATTCATGAAATCTGTGTAGTTTAAGAAAAATAATACTGATTATTCACAGTGTTTTAGCCTACCCTTTTTCTTTCACTTCATCAAATATTTATTAAGAAATCTCTGTGTGGCAAACATTTGTGCTGTTAAGAACAAGATGAGTTTCCTTGCCTCATGGAGCCTGCCATAAACAATTACCCAAATAATCATTTTAACAAAGTTATGATCAATGCTTAAAGGAAACTGTAGTGTGCTTTGAGACTGCTCTAAAGGGATCCGTAACTTTTTCGAGGATCAGGAAAGCCACCTCACACTTGAGGTTACAACTGAGGTTAAAAGTATGAGAGTTCACTACTGGGTGAAGAAAAACCAGGAAGATTCCCCAGCAGAAGCTGCAGAATGGGTGTGGACCGAGGTGTCCCAAGGCCCAGCACATTCAAGGAAGCCAAAGAAAAGTCAGAGTGACTCCACGAGGGGTGAGCCAGAGATGAGTCTGAGAGGTGGGTAGGGGCCAGTCATAGGGGAGGGTTTTTTCCTTCCCAACTGAGGCCACGTTGACCAGATATCTGCAGTCATTATGTCGTCACACACATAAATCTGGAAAACAGTCGGAGTCTCATGGAAGTAGGGGTATCCTGTGCTCTCTAGGGAGAAGGAAACGAGGGGTAGAGGTGGGGTGCTACCTGGGGATCAGCCACAGCAGCTGATTCAAAATTCTTAGCAAGCTAGAAAGGCACAGACCTGGCCAATCAGAAGGACTGCTGTCAATAACCTGCACAGTGAACTAGTTCAACTGGCTGACCATCAGCCCAGCATGAAAGGTCTTGTAGGATGCATTTTGAGTTCTGGACTTGATGTTGAGAGCAAGAAAAAGGTGCTGAAGAGTTTTCAGGAAGGGAGTATCACGATCAAATAGGAGGTGTAGATGTTCCCCGGAGAGACTAATCTGCAGAAGATGAAGCTATTCAGTTTACTCGTCAGCACCCTCAGATGCAAAGGGCTGGCGGGAGTACTAAGGTGAAGAGCAGAGACTGCCACCCACGCCCTCTGGAAGCTTCGGTCCACAGTGATGCCACCTCCTAAATATTCAGTACTGAAAGATCTGCTCTGCTGGGGTAGTAAAGGAGCTAAGGAAATTTCACTCTAAAATATAACTACCTGGCATAAAAAATATTTGGCACTAAAGGCCATTCACAATCAGAAAGCATTAGCAGGGGCTTTCCTTCTGTCTACATAAGACCAGACTGACCTGATCAGGGGATCAAAGGGAGACAGCAGATTTCCTTTCCTCTGCTTGAATGCTAGCAGACCTGGCCCAAATTATTTAAAACACAATACGTGTCTCTCAGGGTAATTTACAAGTTGGTCAGTTTCCCTCACCCCTTCATCCTCCCCAGCAGCCCCTTCTCCACCCGTACTCTACTTTCTGCAAAGGTGTCCGACTATCGCTGAGACACTGGGTGATCACTCACGTGATTCTCCCCGTGCACATGGTATTTGGTAATAAACATTTCTCTTATTAATCTTCCTTAGTTAGGAGTTAATCATTCAGCAAATTTTCAAGGGAAAAAGGGCAAGTCTCCCATGATCCTTACAGTAGGAAGTTCTAAAAGTCCTTCAGAGCAATAGGAACAGAGAAAGAACGTCAGCTGGAAATCCACTGTTATCTCTTAAATAGCAGACAGGATTATCATCCCAGTAGCTCTGTGTTACAAAGGGAAAATGAATTAAAACTTTTATTGTTGAAAGGATTTTTGCTGTTGTTGTTGTTCTGAAAGCTCAGCATTTCTATCTCAATCCCTGCCCTCCAGGTCTGCATAAAGCACTCCCCGAACACAGAAAGCCACAGCCTCCCTGGGACCAGTTCCTTTCTTAGTGAGCCAGTTTGGGTGTTGCCAGACACATGCGACCAAACTGCCAGGAAGGACTTCCTGTCTGTCGGGTGCCATCCTGTCTGAAGACCAAGGAAACAGGTTAGGGGATGTCTTCCCAAAATGTCCCTATGAAGTCAAGATAGTTTCACCTTCTCACAAGCCACATGAGACTTACTCTAAAGTTTTGTCAGAAACATGTAAATTAGCACAGACCCACAGTTGGGGACTGGACGAAGAACCAGTCTACCTACCATGAAAGAAAACAGGCTAAGGTCAAAATATTCGGTTTAGTTGACCTATTTTTTTTTTCTTTTGAGACAGAGTCTCACTTTGTCACCCTGAGTAGAGTGCCCTGGTGTCACACCTCACAGCAACCTTAAACTCTTGGACTCGAGCGATTCTTTTACCTCAGCCTCCCAAGCAGGTGGGACTACAGGTGCCTGTCATACATGTCCTGGTATTTTTAGAGGTGAGATCTCACTCTAGCTCAGGCTGGTCTCCATCCCATGAGCTCAGGCAATCCACCTGCCACAGCCTCTCAGAATGTTAGGATGACAGACATGAGCCACCGTGCCTGACCTAGTTAACCTATGTCAAAAATAATTTAGTAACTAGAGGTTGGGGGATAGGGATATGTTGGTCAAAGGATACAAAACTTCAGTTAGAATAGGAGGTACAAGTTCAAGGGATCTAAGGGACAAAATGATGACTCTGGTTAACAGCAATGTATTGTGTTCTGAAAACTGCTAAGAGGGTAGATTTTAAGTGTTCTTATCACACCAGACGAATGGTATGTGAGATCATACTTACCCTAATGACTTTAGTTCAGCCGTTCCAAACCTACATACACTTCAAAACGTGTCGTACACAATAAACATAAAGTTTTTGTCAACTAAAGTAGGTAAAGTTTTGTAAAAAAACTAAAAGCATTTTTAAAGAAATGGAAAAAAACTCAGAGAATGCAGAAATACCAGGGGTGTCAAAAAAACGTGTACATTGTCAGCACTCTTGTTGGAAGTAGAATTGATCATTCCCAAAAGGCGTATGAATTGCGGGTAAAATAGGATGTATGAAGTATGTGTAGGTACACTTGACCAGAACGGTACCGCCAATTCAACTTCAAAAGGTAGTACATAGATAACATCTCTTAAAATGTGTATACATATTTTTGGTACCCTCTGTATACAGAGCACGCACAAAGTCAAGAACATTTCCTTCCTCTTTTCTAATCTCACTCTCCGGGAATGCCCATTTTACAGGCGTACATTGGCTGTGTTTTTCTGTTTATCAAGATTTACACATATTGATTTTCTTTTTTTTTTTTCTTTTTTCTTTCTTTTCTTTTCTTTCTTTCTTTTTTTTTTTTTTTTGAGACAGTGCCTCAAGCTGTTGCCCTGGGTAGAGTGCTGTGGCATCACAGCTCACAACCTCTGACTCCTGGGCTAAAGTGATTCTCCTGCCTCCGCCTCCCAAATAGCGGGGATTACAGGCACCCGCCACAACCCCCGGCTATTTTTTGGTTGTAGTTGTCATTGTTTGGCAGACCCGGGCTGGATTCAAACCAGCCAGCTCAGATGTATGTGGCTGGCACCTTAGCCACTTGAGCCACAGGTACCGAGCCCATATTGTTTCTTCTTATAAAAATAGAATTATTCCAAGATATTTGGCATGTCGTTCTTCCCACTTAATATTAATTACATCACGAAACTCTTTCCACCGTGGTCTGTCTCATCCTTTTTAATAACTGTTCATAGTATGATTTTATCATCTTTTGCCATATGTTCTCATTATTGGGCAATTGATGTTTCTATTTTTTCATTTTGCTTTTTAAGCAATGCTGTAATAGCATCTTTATATCTTTATCCATTTGTGAAATCAGATTCCTAGAAGCTGGACTGTAGGATCTTAGAGGGTTCACATTTTTATTTAAAAAATTTTTTTTTCAGATTGCCCTATGAAAAGTGGGGTACTGATTTACTTTCCCAAATTTATTTTACATGAGAACAAAGGGAAGACATGACCTCAATGACATTTAGTCACACCACGCTAAGAGCTTTCACGTACACTGGTCTTCTGGGTCTCCACTACTCTCCTACAAGGCAGGCAGAGCAGAAATCGTGTGGGCCTTTGACCGCTAGATGTTGGGAGTGGAGCGGTCGGGCTGTTTGCACACAGCCACCCTAGACTGGCATAGGTGAGGGGGGAGAGGAGAAGCCACGGGCTCTGGTGCGGAACTGAGTTCAAACCCCAGCTTTAGTTCACACCCGCATGTGGGCTTCACATCTCTATGACGATTAATTTTATGCGATGACTAGGCCAGAACATGGTTATATTTGGTCAAATCACCCATCTAGGTACTTCTCTGAAGGCAGATTTTAGGCACGATCAGACTTTGAGTAAAGCAGACGACCCTCCGTGGTGTGGGTGGGCCTCACACTGTCAGTGAGAGGCCTGAGGAGCAGGGAGGCTCTGCGTCCAGGCTGCCCTCGGACCCCAGCTGCCGCGTCAGCTCCGCCCTGGGGCTTACTGGGGGCCGGCACTGCCTGTGGCAGACTGGCCAGCTCCCGCAGTCCTGTGGGCCGATTCCTTAGACATCTCTCAAGAGGAGCAGCAGAGGCAGAGAGGGAGAAAGAGAGAGAGGACGCCCGCACAGCTATCAGTTGTGTTTCTTCAAAGAAACCTGACCAAGACATTCTCCAAGCCTCAGTTTCCTCACCTGTAAAATAGGGACAACACTACTTCCTTTGTGGGATTATAGTACAGACTAGATGAAATAATCCGTGTTAAGTGCCTAGCCCAGTGCCAGGCAAACGGTCTATAATTCACACATTTTCACCATTAGTGTTTGGAAAATGAGCTTGAACTCACACCACTTTCATCCCTGTCCCAGGCGACCGACGCTCTCTCTAACTCTCTTTTCTCTCTCACACACACCTCCCCCAAGAACACTGAACCCAGGCCATTCAGTTTACACACAAGAAGTAGAAGCCCAAGCTGGGGAAAGGCTTAGTCAAGAGCTTCTTGAGCAATGTTGAAACCGAGGCCAGCAGCTCTTCTGCATCACCAGGAGACTGGCTGCCCACTGCAATCGCACCCCCGCCTGTGAGCTGGGCATTTCTCGTCTCATTCATTGAAGCTGTTGCTTCACAAGCCACCTTGGGCTCACATCTTAACCTTTGCATCATGCACTGTGCATGCCGTGAGACTCGGCTGTGATTCTGCCATGTGTCACCTTTACCGAGGGCGCTCTGTTTCTGCTCCCTTTCTCCCAGGTTTCACTTCAGCAAGTCATACTGGTGGGGGAGGAGGAAAATCAGAAAAGGAAACATTTATCAGTGACACGCTCAGCTAAGCTCTTACCTAATCCCAGGTAGGTCGCTGCCCCACCTTGGCCCGGAAGAAACAAATAGACTCTCACTCCCTGTGTTTGGTGATGACAACAGGCGTAATGAAATTAGAGCAGGTGTCCCCAGGGTTGCTAAATCTCCTAAACATAGAAGGCCCTACCCAGCCTGCAACACATTCCAGGCCACGCTCACTCTGACCTCAGCTTTGTGTTTTCAAGAATACTGTGATTATGTCTTGCTATTTTTAGTGCTTCAGACAGGTAGCTTTCCCAAAATATGCCGAAACATGCAGAAGAAATTTGAAAACCCACTCATGGTTGAGTTGTTAACCCGGAGCCACTTTAAAGAGTGGCTTAAATTAAGATTTTTTCCAGAAATGCTTAATAAACATATGAAGTATAGATTTAATGCTAATTCTCCCAGAATTTTGGAAATATTTGTATTTTTTATTCTTTTATTTTTATTTCAGATTAATATGAGAGTACAAATGATTAGACTACATTGTTTGCGTTTCTAAGATAAAGTTCAAGTGAACTGTCATTTTGGTATTTTAAAACTCATTCCAGGTGGCACCCGTAGCTCAGTGGTTAGGGTGCTGGCCATATACACCAAGAGTGGTGGGTTTGAACCCGGCCCTGGCCAGCTAACAACAATGACAACTGCAACAACAACAGAAAAATAGCTGGGTGTTGTGGCAGGTGACTGTAATCCCAGCTACTCGGGAGGCTGAGGCAAAAGAATCCCTTAAGCCCAAGAGTTTGAAGTTGCTGTGAGCTGTGATGCCACAGCACTCTACTGAGGGCGACAAATGAGACTCTGTCTCAAAAAAATAAATAAACTAAATAAATAAATAAAATAAGAATAAATAAAACTCATTCCAAACAGGAAGTGGACAGTGTCCTCACCTAAACAGACGGGGTGGAGAAATTGAGGCAGGTCCATTCTCTTATATTTGCAGCAGACTCACCAAAAAGTGTCTTTCCATGCAAAGCTAAGGAGCTCAAGTTTGAGAATAAAATGATGAGAAGCAACAAAAAGCCATATTTATTGCTTGTCAACACCAAAAATGCTCGAGAGAAATTGAATAAATGAACTAAATTAGTGAATAAATGGTATGAATTATAAATAGGCTTTGAAATGCTGTCCCAAATGAATACATTTCTGTAAATAATATTGCAATTCTCAGCAAAATTCAACAGAATTGTCTCTGGTGCAGACTGCCTTTGTGAGCATGCATAAGTCAGGGGAAAGCTTGTAACTAACCCACGGTGTGCTCCGTGAGCTTGGGCTGGGCTGAAGTCCGAACTTCTAGGTTTGGGCGTTGGTTTGTTACTGCTTCTCACGGGCTATATTGTTTGCACAATCTCAGAATCTGCGTGTGGCAATTCCTCACTTGCAAATTTAACCAGACGAGCTATTTCTCAAACTAGAAATACAAAGATGGTAACATTTCTGTTTTGTTATTTATTTTTAAATTGAACTTGCTCTGTTTACCAGCCATCTGGTAACTCCCTCTTGGGCAGTATTCGGCGAATTAAAGTATCAGGAAGCCCAAGGGCCCAAACCATGCAGAGAACTGCAGCCTGGCCAGGCCGCAACCACTGCTGTCACTCGGGGTTCCTGGAGGCTCTGTGCCACGCTGCTCCTGCACGCACTCACTGGTCACTCCTGCCCCCAAGTCAGGACTGCCCAGCTCAGGGAAGGAGCTGTGTGGGACTTCAGTTAACTCTTTGGTTTACTGTCCCCCAGTGACAGGGAGTTATGGGTGGCACGAGTTTGGGAGGGCTGCTATTACAAGCACCACCACTGGGGACCTTAAACAACCGTTATCATCTCACAGTTCCGGAGGCTGGAAGTCCAACATGAAGGTTGGAAGGTTTGGTACCTTCTGAGGGCTGTGAGACAGGGTCCAGTCCAAACTTCCTTCCTGGCTTCTAGAAGCCTCAGGCATTCCTTGCCTGTCACATGGCATTCTCCTGTGTCTTCACATCACATTCCCCTCTATGTGTCTGTCTCCAAATCTTCCCTTTTTATAAGGACACATTTCAGATTGGATTATAGCCCACCCTAATTACCTCATTTTAACTTGATTACCTCTGTAAAGACCCTATTTCCAGTAAGGTCACCTGCCCAGGTACTGCGGCTTAGGACTTGAATGTCTTTCCAGGAGACACCATTCAGTCCAGCCAGTCAAGCCAAGTGCTGGACAGTCAGCATTCCGACGGGCCCACCCCATCGGGTCTGCCAGAGCTCTAGAGGCAGGAGTTACAGACCTGAATCTTCCTCTCACATAAGACTCTTTGTTTCCTAGCTTTGTTAGTCTGCCTCTTCCTCTGAGATAAGGTAGTTAGATCAGGAGTCTCTATTGTCTTGCTAGTATCGCCATTTCTCACTCCCAAGCATGGTTGTGATTATTCAACGTGCCTTTTGAAAACTAAGAAGGTTATACATCTGCAGCTTCTATCAACTGTAAAAATTTCTGCAGAATATCTGTTTTAGACCCACAAATTTATTGTGAAGCCCATATAAGATGGTAGAAGCACACTCGCATCACTTAATAAATCAGGCATAAAACCTTTATTGTAGAGCAAGAGTTGACAAACTTTCTTTGCAGACCAGATAATAAATATTTAGGCTTCACAGGCCGTAAGGCAAAGGTGAGAATATTACATAGATATTTACATATAACAAGACAGAAAACTAACGTCCACAGTGTTTTGACAAAACTCAAAAGGTAATAATAGTTGAGGGCAATTGTTTTGTAATACAGTTCTACAAATGGAACAGTGAAATTCTTCGGGGAGGGGCTCCCATTTTCCTGAATGGGGGCTTAAAGTTAGTGTTTCCTGTCATCGAAGTTGGCTGCAAGTGATCCTTTGTTACAAATGTTGGCCTGCAATAAGTTTATGTATTTCGTCTTTGGCAATGTCTTCATGCACATAGATATTGCATGTGCACCCAGATGCTGCCAATTTATAACCACATCACTGCAAAGTGAAGAGAGTGCCACATGTGGCTTCTGTCACAGCCACGTAGCTTGGCCGTGAGAGCACAGGGGAGCCATAGCTGACACGTAAATCCATGGCTGTATGCTAATAAAACTTTACTTACGGACACGGACGCTGAATTTCCTACGATTTCCATTTGTTGTGAAATAGCATTCTTTGGATTTTTTTTTTTAACCACGTAAAAATATAAAACCCATTCAACCATTCTTAGCTTGACAGCCGTATAAAAACAAGCAGGGAGCTTAACTGGATCCCAGGACTGCAGTTTGCCAATTCCTGTTATAAAGAATTCTTCATTTGGGAAGAAAATTAATCCATATCCCATTTCCTCCTACTTATCCGAGAGAATTACTTCATCTTAGTTTCCGTCGATCTCCCCACCCAATAGTTTATAAATGTTTCTTATTCATAAGGTACATGTAGTTTGCTCCTAAACGGAGCTTGTTTCCTCTACAATATCTCCTAATGTCGAAAGCAGTGTTTGTTTGTAGAGGGGTTTATACAAATCAAACCTTTAAAAAGCCATCGTGTGGGAGGTTCTCAAACTGTACCCATGCTTTGTGGCTCCTGCCAGCCCGCGATCGATTGTCCCTCCAAGAAGCCCCCTCTAGCTACTCCAGCCCCTCCCCGTGTCACCTGTCACCTTCTCTGCTTCCCACATTGAACTCACCATCCATGACAGACAACTGATCACTTAAATAACCCTTGATGAATTCTCTCATAAGTTTTGACTCTTCACCTACAAAACCAAAACAACTCCAACAGAGGAGCTGGTGTTATGCTTACTTTCCTTTCCCTTGGAAGCTAATTAACTCCCACGGTAGGGACGCTCCGAGGCTTCCCCTGAGGAAGCCCAGCCTATTCCCGGTGCTCCTGTAGGATCAAGATGGGGGCCATCCACCCACCTTTCTGGCCCTGAGCCTTCTGCCAAGGCCTAACCACACCGCATCCACAGTGATTGCCATCCATGTGGGCATGGATGGGTGGGGACCAGTGCCCAGCACTCCAGCTGCAGCTGCACGCCAGCAATCAGAACCTACCTCAAATTTGACAAGTTAGAAAAATTATTAATTACTGAAAGATTTTCTTAAGCATAGAATTTTAGGGAACATTGTCCACATGTATTCCCTAACTTATACCCTTGAAATACCTGAATTTCTAAAGGAAAGGAAAGGCTGGCTGCTACTATTCTACTGCAGTTCCCGCTCTCAGAATTTTCTCTTCTTAGAAGATATTGTAGTAATTCATATAAAAATTGGAACATTGCATGATATCTCAGGGTGGTTTTGATTTGCACTTCTCTAAGAATTAGGGGCGATGAGCATTTTTTCATAAGTTTGCTAGCCATTCATCTGTCTTCTTTAGAGAAGTTTCTATTCATCTCTCTTGCCCAGTGATCTGAGGGATTATTGGCTCTTTGCACGTTAATGTGAGTTCTCTGTAGATGCTAGTTACCAAGCTTTTGTCTGATTCAAAATATACAAATATCCTTTCCCAAAGTGTAGGTTGTCTATTTGCTTTGCTTGTTGTCTCCTTAGTTGTATAGAAGCTTTTCAGTTTAATTAAGTTCCATTTGTTTATTTTTGTTGATGTTGCAATTGCCATGGAAGTCTTCCTCATAAAGTCCTTCCCCAGGCTGAGAGCTTCCAGTGTTTTACCCACGCTTTCTTTGTTCCAACCCCAGAGAGAATGGCCACATCACAAAATCTCAAAACTGCAGATGCTGATGTGGATGTGGAGAGAAGGGAACACTTTTACACTGCTGGTGGGACTGCAAACTAATATAGCCTTTTTGGAAGGAAGTATGGAGAATCTTCAGAGAACTCAAGCTAGACCTCCCATTAGATCCTGCAATCCCGTTTTACTGGGCATCTATCCAGAAGTAAAAAAAAAAATTCTTTTACCATAAGGACACTTGCTCTCAGATCAATTTACAGTCCCCCAAATGTGGAAACAATCTAAATGCCCACCAACCCAGGAATGGATTAATAAGCTGTGGTATATGTACACTAGAGAACACTATTTAGCCAATAAAAAAGATAGAGACTTTACATCTTTTATATTGACCTGGATGGAAGTGGAACACATTATTCTCAGTAAAGCTTCATAAGAATGGAGAAGCATGAATCCCATGTACTCAATTCTGATAGGAGGACAATTAATGACCTAGTACACGGTGGGGGATGGGGGATGGGGAGAGCAGAGAAAGGGAAGGAGGGAGGGGGTAAGGGAGGTCACTGGGTGTGGTACACGTTTTGGGGGTGGGACACAATTATAAGAGGGTCTTTATCTATCAAATGCAATCAATGTAACCCAGTTATTTGTACAGTCAATGAATCCCCAACTATAAAGAAAAAAATTGAACATCGAAAGCCTGGTCCTTGATATATGATCTGAGCCCTACAACAATACTTAGTATTCTGAAACTTGTGAAAGTCAGGTTTAAAGCACAAGACCACATGTTTTCATCTCAGATGACTTATAGGGAGATACTCATAAAACACTCCAAGATGTGGTAAGAACAGGTGATATCGCCCCACCTTGGGTGGAGGAAGCCACTTGGCATGGGTGCCCTGCCTGGACACACCCCTGCGGCGTGGCAGAGCACCAGGCTGCCACACCCAGTGAGCGCACCGGCTGAGTGGAAACCGAACACGCCCACAGGCCAGGGAGAGAATCAGCAGAGGTACTGCAGGAAGTGACATGAGAAAACAATGTGATGGAGCAGGATTTTCACCGCAAGGGGAACAAAACCAGAAAGAAATAAAAAGACTACTTTTTGCTTGAAAGGTGCGGCACACACCTTCCAGGGTGACCCTATTTAACTGGTGGGTTGGGGTTGGTGTGTTCTCTGCCCAATCTCTATATAGAATACTTCCTATACTACTCGATCCTCTAAATACTATAAGAGTTTGGAGACTAAGCTGAAAACTTAATTAGCATTATGCAAACTGTGGGCTTCTAGTATTTCTAGTAAGCTTAGGAAGCTGCCAAACATTCCTGCCAAGTTTCCCTAAGCCTGGAAAGGCCTGCAACCACTAAGCCAAGAAGGCAGCTGCTGGGGACGGCAGTAAACACTTGTTCCCTCACGGACCAGAAGGGAAACCCAGCAAGACTGGGGAGGGGCTTCTTTCTGTGAAGAAACAATTCGGCCCCAAGGATGCCAGCTTTGAGAAAAGTTCTAGGCGGGACCAGAGAGGGTTAGAATAGTCTGCAAGACCACCTAGACATGGGATGGGGGAGTTGCCCTTGTAGGCACCGGGGAACAGATGCAAATCTTCCCCTACAGTGGGCCACCTCCTCTAGATCACATTAAAGGTCTGAAGAGCTCAGAGAGATCGATTCCAGGGGTCTATTTTCCTCAGCAAAGCTGCAGGATGTCAAGGTTTCATACATCATTGTAGTGAAAAAAATACACTACCTTCATTTCCCAAAGGTTTGATGATACTTATAGCTTATATGCAGTTCCTTCAAATTCATACCTAATGGGTACAATGCATGCTAACTTTGATTGAAACTGCACAAAGGCAATACATGTAACCAAAATGCTCTTGCCCCATAATATTCTTAAA
Source organism: Perodicticus potto (assembly GCA_963574655.1). Lineage (NCBI taxonomy): Eukaryota > Metazoa > Chordata > Mammalia > Primates > Lorisidae > Perodicticus > Perodicticus potto. The sequence continues at coordinate 37,946 of CAUYRH010094470.1, forward strand.
TCCAAAAAATAAAAACATAAAAATATAAAATAAAATTTCCATGTTGATTTCTCTAGGAGAAAAATAATTAAAGAGCATGGGACTGCCTCCTCCTTTTTGTTCTGTTTTATGACTAAGAAGACTGACAAGCTTTCGAGAAGAATTCATTTTCCCAAAAAGGATTTGCAAGGCTCATACTTAACCGGCATTAACCTTTTATCTTTTAGTAAAGGAAGGAAAGGAAAAGCAGAGCCAGTGTATTGAGCATTCTCTGGTAAAAAAGGTTCACATTCATTGTCTCACTCTTCTCAAGAAGAAAGATATTTTTTGCTAATTTTGGAACTGATACAAGCCAAAAAGTTATTATACTTCAGAGGACTGAAGAATAAATGGATAAAAGGCTTATCAGAGGGCAGGCCCTTGGGCCCCAGTGTGGCTGGGTAGACGAATTCCTGCAATCTTGGTTCGTGTGTGGGCAGATGGTGTCATAGGGGGGTTTCAAACAATAGTTATCCGGATGCTCTGTATCCACTCGTGCTCCGTGGGCCTCTAAGAATGAGTCTGTCCTCGAAGCCAAATGGAGAATCAGTCATCCTTTTGGCTTTCTGAGAAGCCAATTCCTTAACATCAGTTTCCCTGGTGTATGCTGTCCACTGGTTATCATTGCTCCTTCCAATCATTCATTTTTCAGCCGTTATTCATTCATTGAGTGTCTACTATGCGCTCGGTATTGGACTGCACATTCTGCATCTAAGATACAAAGCCTGCCCTCAAAAAGTCTGTCCTCAAGACCCTTCTCCCCAGGAAGCAGGAGGCAGCACGCGGGCCAGAGCTGCAGAGTGCTGCCCACTTCAGGCAAATGTTCTCGGTACTTCACCAAGTGGAGCCGGGGTGACTCTCTACTCCCACACAGGAACCGAGAGACGAGTTCTGGAGAACCAGCATCAGAGGCAGGTAGGGGAGTCTTTGACATAGAGGAAGATGCAGTCAGTGATCAGAAATGGAAAGAAACAAATGAGAACACCTCCTGCACCTGCTCACCTCTCAGGGTGGAGGAGGACACAGAGGACTTCCCGAGACAGACAGCACAGCGCTCAGGCACTTTGACTGGCGTCCAGATCCCTCCATGGGCAGGGAGGATGCTCTCAAGAACGCCGCTCGAGACCCTGAAGAGCTCAGAGCTTCAGAGGAGAAGAGAGGACACGGAAACCAAGTGCCCCACTGAGAAGGAGTGTGGCCTGTACTCAGATGACCCTGGAGTCCAGAACCAAACCAGTACTGCAGTTAGTGATCAGAGATGGAAAGACACCAATGGGAACACCTCCCGCACCTGCTCACCTGTCAGCTCAGGAGGAGGCTCCCTTGGACTTCAGCTCTGTGAACTGCATCTGGACAGCGGGAATGCTGTTTTCATTGCGAGGATTAAATGAAATGCAGTATATGAAGTCCTCAGTATGTTCTAGGCATTCACTAAGCAATAGTCATTCCCATTATTGTTAAGGGTAATAGGATAAGGACTGCAATAGAAAAAGCTCCAACAAGACATTTTTACGTCTTTCCTGGGGAGATCCAGGGAGGAATAACTAAGGCACAGCCAGGAGGAATAGGAAGGAGTTCCCCCTGACCCCCTGAGGTCGTGGAGGGGAGGAAGAAGCAGCCACGCGGGTGAAACACGTCTGATGCCTGCATGTGGCTGGAGGGCAGGGGACAGAATGCCTGAGGGACAGAGTGAGAGGGGCTGCAGGCGTAGCACGGAGCAGGTCCTGACAGCTAACACATACGCAGCCAGCACCCGGTCAGGGCTTCCTATGGGCCAGGCACTGTGCTAGGCGCTTTACATATATTAACTCACTTAATCCTCACATAATCCTTTGATCTAAGTGCTAGCTAATGAATGTTCCCAAGAACATATCGTACTAAGATGTGTAGGAAGATGGATAAGGCTGAATGAGAGGAAGGAAGTTTGGAGAGAACATGGATTCGAAAAGAGAAGGCATTAGAAATGAGTTCGGAGGGAATCCCCAGACAGGAGAGGAAGGTGCCAGAACTAAGGCAGCAGGGGAAGGGAAGGAAGAGGGCACCTTGAGTGGGGAACCTAGAATTCAGGAAAACGGGTGCCCAGTTGGATAGGAGACAAGTTACTCCTTTGGGGAGAAAAAATGTTTTTGTGAACTCAATTGGTCTGTTTTCCTCTTTGACACATTTCTACAACATTGCCCTCTTTTCTGAGGGGATGGCTTTACCAGAATGACAGCTCATACTTTCACCAACATCCATTTAGTTGTTCCTAGCCCCCAAATCTAGACAACTCAGGGGATTAGGACTTCAAAACATTCCAACCTGTTGTTGTAGCTTTCACCTTGAAATGGGGTATTTACTCTTCAACTAACAATAGACATGTTGCTTCTGTCTTCTAGGAGTTTCACTTTGATGTGTCAAAGGAAGTGTCATGAACTCTAGGGGAGAGTCATCGCTGCGTGAGTGCAGGATAAACAGCAGGTGTGGCTGGGGCTTTAGGAGAGATGTCCATCCTCCGATTCTATTTTTAGGGATAAAAAGATGAATGTTTCAAATGCTTTGATTTCCAGAAGTCAAAGACAGCTTCCAAGAGAGTCCATAAATAGAAGCCCAGAACTGAGAGTGAAGCTGCACCAGAGACATCTCTCCGTGTCCTGATGATCATGATTACGATGCCGAAACCAACACACTCTTCTTTGCATCACTCGGGAGCAGCAGGTGGGAGGCAGATGTTCTGCCCGCACACCTGGTAGGCTGAAGGCGGCTCTTTAGTTTGAATGTTAAGCAATCACCTTCCCTTTTGGAACCTTGCAAATTAAATTGTGTCCTAGGTACGAGTAAACAGATGACCTGGCAATAGCCAGGTCCAGGGGCTCTTAAGAGAGAATAATAATCCCTTGCATTTGTATTGTTTCCGTCTCCGTCACACAGTGGTCTCACTGAGATAATTCTGCACAGATTATTGTCTCCACTGGAAAGCTAAGACGTCTGTGCTCAGCTCTCTTGCCTAAGGTAACGGCAAGACGGAGGCAGAATGAAGACAGGTCTTCTGAGCACAGCCCAGCGCCTCTGCTACCGTACTGCGCGGTGGACTGGGAGGCCTTTAGTTCTTCCAGCAGCAGAATCCTCTCCTCCTGACAACAAGACCCCCTCGTTCCTGTGCAGACCCCACTGTCCGACTTAGGAACGGAGATGATGTCTAGGACATTCCTCTCCTCTGTTTGGTTAAAGGATAGACAGAGCTGATCCGAGTTGGGCCAGCCTGCGTTCTCCCCAGCTTTCATGGAGAAAGAAGCACCCTCTCTTCCTCCTGACGGTGTGAAGCTGCAGGGCTGGTAGCAGCTTGCGCCCATTATACTCACCCAGGGAGAAAGACCTTTGAAGAGATGGGGCCAGAAATGGATCATGTGTAAGCCTCTGATTCCAGCTATAGAAGAAACTAGTCCTGCCCTGGGATTGTTTAGTTACATTAACTAATAAATTACTGCTTAAGCTCATTTGAGTGTTTTGCTTTCGTGTTTGGTTTGGTCACTTTCAGCCCAGAGTCCAAACCAGCAGGTGCCCAATAGAAATAATAAAACTCAACAGAAGCGGCTCGGGGAAGCCCTGAAGGTGCTGTCTGGTTCCCTACCCTCCCTTTCCACGCTCAGGCCCACACACCATGAGAGCTCACCCATGCTGTGAGCAGCCCACAAGCTGGGATTATTTCAGGGATCTGACCCACCACCCTTAATCAGCATGACCAGAAGGATTTCTTCCTTCATCTGTTTGAATTCTCAGAAAGCAGGCCCTGGATCGTGGGGCTGGGATCTGTGTGCTGGGAGCCCCGGGGCTCTGGGAGGAGGGAGGGAAGCGTGTATTAGGGCTAAGGTGAATTGTGTTCACGAACTTGGGGTGTAGGTGGATTACGTTCATCTTGCTCTTTTGCTCTCTTCCTAATACCTTTCAGGATGCTAAATTAATAGAGCAGAGTCTTTCACAAGCCCTTCGTGAGGTCGGGAAGGCCCAGGAGGATTTGCCTGTCAGAACGTTCACCCAGAGCTTCCCATTCGAGTGAGAAAGTCCATCCAGAAAAGGCTGGGACAAACTCGGTGCCCCCACGCGTCTCCCTCTGAGCTGAACAGAGACAGCCAGGGGACCTCAGTGTGTTTTGCTTTTCCTATTTCTACCAAACATAGCGATTTAAAAAGAAATGCTTTCCGTAAGCACAGAAACAAACCCTCATATGCACAAAATGAAGTTGAGAAAACCGTACCCTGGGTCACTACTACAGTTTACAAATTGCTTTTTTGGCAATGATAAATTCGGAAGCTATTTTGGGATGCTAATGCCACCCCCCAAACCAGGAAAAAAAGGAAAAGAAAAAGAAAAAAACTTTGATTCAAAGAAATAATAGCATACATGAAGCTATGTAATGCTTAAGCCCATTCCCAAAAAGAGAAACAGTTGTCTCCTTGCCCCCCAAGAACACGCATGTCACAGCTGTGGTCTTGTTACACAGGCCGACGTGCGTTTCAACTTGCATGATCTGGCCTCAAGAGCATTGCTGACATGCTGTCGTTTGTTTTACTCGGGATTAGCAGAAAATGTCTGTGGGTGTTTGACGTCACTGAAGTAGGAAGCACTGAAAATTTATACCCGCCTGGTTGATATTTCTGGAAAGAGAACTTTAAATTATTAGAGGAAGGGGGTGGGGTGGCCAGGAAAGAAAAGAATGAGTAAGACATAAGAAAGCCCCATCAGGAAAGTCCCACTTGGAAAACTGAACTGATGGCAAATGAGATTTCTTGCATGAAGCAGCAGCATTCAGCTCTGCGTGGTGGGGAAATAAGAGTTCTCATTGTCTCACGGGGGGTGAAAAAAAAGTGTGGCTGTCATGTCAGTGTCTACCAATTTGTGGAACTAAACGTTAGCCAACAGCAGTGAGAGTTGCAAGGCAGTAGGATTTCCCTTTCTGTAAGCTCCGGATTTGTATATTGTTGGAAGGAATGGGTGATAGAGTTTAGTCTGGAAACATTTGGGATGAAGTTTGAGATTTTTCAGATATTCAAAAAAATTATAACAGGCATGGAATAATGTCTAGTCCACACGTCTTTTTTTTTTTTTCTTAAGGCATTTAAAAAAACTATCACTGTTATAAAAAATGGGGCAAAAGGGCTCAGGGCCCATAGCAAGAGGTAATTACAGCACCAGCCACATACACTGAGGCTGGCGGGTTCGAGTCGGGCCCAGGTCTGCTAAACAACAATGACAACTGCAACAAGAAAATAGCCAGGCATTCTGGTGAGCGCCTGTAGTCCCAGCTACTTGGGAGGCTGAGTCAAGAGAATCGCTTGAGCCCGAGGAGTTTCAGGTTGCTGTGTGCTGTGATGCCACGGCACTCTACCCAGGGTGACATAGCGAGACTCTGTCTCAAAAAAAAAAAAAAAAGTAGGGGGCAAAAGATGTGCAAATATAGTTTGTAAAAGAAGAAACACAAAGGCCAGGACTCAAAAAAAAAAAAACTACAACCTCATTTAGAATCAAAAAGGTACAATATAAAAAATAAAGAGCTATTTTTAGTAAATGAACAAAATATTTTTTATGTGACAATCTCATCTTTGACAGGTGTCAGGAGACAGGTACACATGTACCAATTTAATTAACACTCACATTGCAGAACGTAATTTGCTAATTTTTTTTTAAAGCTGTGCACTTAGACTCAAGCCTACTACTAGGAATTTATCCTAAGGACAGTTATGACAGGCATACAAATGTTCACATTTATAGCAGCACTGTTTAAATGCTGAAAAATTGGAAATAACTCCAATGTCTAATAGTAGGAGAAGGGCTAAATTAATTCAAGTTTCCTCGTGTAACTGAATATAATAAAATTGTATAAAATAATTTCTTTCAATAAAGTTAACTTTCATGAGAAAACACACAGTGTAAAAGCAAGAAGAAAATTGGATTCCAAATTGTATTTAAAATATGATATCATAGGCTCAGCACCTATAGCACAGTGGTAATGGAACCAGCCACATACACCAGGCTGGCAGATTGGAACCTAGCCTGGCCCAGCTAAACAACAATGACAACTGCAGCAAAAAATAGCCAGGCGTTGTGGTGGGCACTGTAGTCCCAACTACTTGGGAGGCTGAAGCAAGAGATGAGCCCAAGAGTTTGAGGTTGCTGTGAGCTGTGACACCATGGCACTCTACTGAGGGCAACATAGTCTCTGTCTCAAAAAAAAAAAAAAATGATATCATATATCATTTATATAAAATTCACCCATGGATATTACACATAACAGAAACATAAATATCATATATAGTAAACATATATAGAAAAGATATAAACGAAAATAAAATTTATTCATGGTAATCATCACTGGATGAGGAAACTATAAATTATTTTGGCATATATGTATATTTTCAAATTATCTGCAATTTTGTAATATTTGAAGCATGGGAAAATGATGGGGGGGGAAGCACACCTTAGATGTTCTAGAAAATATTTCTAAGATAAGTAGCCAGATGACCAGATAGAATCGAACAAAAAATTTACTCTTTAATATTTATTGCATCAATTTTTTTAATACAAGATAGAGAAGTAGTGTGAAATATTCATGTAAAAAGAGTATTGGACTCACAAATACGTTACATGTTATATAACAGAAGGTCTATTAGTGCTATGTTTGTGTATGTGATGTATACGCATCATCGCACATGCCCTCCCCCCCAATTTCAACCCTTTAGTAATAGGAAGACATAGCAGAAGAATCTAGTTTACATATATGTTACAGGAAACTTAGAAACTATTTGGGATTAGCAAAAAATAAAAGTTTACAGTACCTGAAACATGGAATATGTTTGTTTGGGCACTATATTTAACTCAGAGCTTCTTTGAAGTTCAGCCAAATGAGGAAACATTGCACAGTTCTACGTAACTGATGAAAGGAAGCACACACATTTATCTGGAAAAATACTTATTTTCTTACTAACTTCGACTAAAAGTTGCTGTATATATCTTTATATAAGAATGTTGCATAGCAAAATGGACATTGAACTTTGATAGAAGTCAAGGACATCAAATTAAAACAAAGTTCAAGGAACAAGGAGTCGAGCTATACAGCCTGGTAGGTTGTTTTCCGATGAGCTCCCTTGATGCAGGAATTCCATTTTGAAAATCCAAAAAGATTCACACTGTCTACAGCCTGCCACAGGCTGAATTTGGCACTCGGGGTGTTTCATAAAAATTTTAATTCATTATCAGTATGGAAAACTCAGAGTTGGCATAAGAATTCAGCTCTTGAGTTTCACTTAAAAGAATGCAGAATGTGGCAAAATGAAATCACTTTCTCTTCTTCCTTTTTTTTTTTTTTTTAGAACAAAAACAGAGTCTCACTTTGTCACCCTAGGTAGAGTGCCATGGCATCACAGTTCACAGCAACCTCCAGCTCTTGGGCTTAGGCAATTCTCTTGCCTCAGCCTCCCGAGTAGCTGGGACTACAGGTGCCCACCACAATGCCCAGCTATTTTTTTTGTTGAAGTTTGGCTTGTGCCGGGTTCAAACCCACCATCCTCGGTATATGGGGCCAGTGCCCTATTCACTGAGCCACAGGCACCGCCCTGAAATCACTTTCTTTGTAAGTGTTGGCCAGACTTGAACAGTGACTAACTTTTAGGAGGGTCATTTGTACTAATAGTCTTAGTTATGAGGCTTCCTACCCCAGGAGACATGTACCTAGATCTAGAAGAACGAGCTGACAGCATACCTTCTGGATGATGTCTTTTGAATATAAATATTCAATATAAATGGTTACATTTAGACTAAATCTGGATAGTAGTCAATTTGGCATTGAGCTCTCAGATGGTACATTGAAAGGCAACATGATTGATTCCTTGAATCAGAAAAGTTTGTGAAATAATGTGCCTGGAGCTGTGATCTGGGCCAGTCATGCACCAACAAAGAGATTCTCTTAAAGCAGTCATGTGCTCCCACTCCCCTGAAGACCGCAGGAGTTGGCACATAGTCGGGCAAACACTGTCTCCCCCCTCCATTTCTCCTCCCCTCCTTCCCTGGGCCCTGCGCTTCTGCTTGTTCCCAGCACTGTCATGGGGCATTAGTCTGAGTCTTTCCAGTAGTGGTGATGACTTTGCACCGGCCCGTATGCACTCTCATCACTTCTCCCACCCTGTCCCCCACCCCTACCCCTTCACATGATGATTCACGCTAGAAACTTGTGGAAAGACAGATGGGAATTCAGAGCCCAACTGGTGGCACAGAACCTAGAGGCATCAGCTCACACACACAGACAGCGAACATGAAAAACGTATCCTTGACCTTAGCCAATATACCCTGTCGAGCAGAGTGGTGTCCAGCACCAAGGAGAACTGTTCCTGCTGGACCATCGCTGGGGAGACCAAGGAGGCGCTTGCCTTGTTCAGGCAGGCTGGGTGCGTGGTCCATAGTCATGGCCTCTGTTCTTTCTTACTCATGATTTTGTGGGTCAGGAATCTGAGAAGGGCAGCTGAGAAGTTCTTGCTGGGGGTTTCTCATGTGGTTGTAGCCAGATGGTGGCTGGGGCTGCCAATATCTGAGGACTGGACACCCAAGCCAGCTCACTCGTGGGGCTGGAATCAATGTTGGCTGTTGGCCGAGCGTTCAGCTGGAGCTGTCGACTAGAGACCCTGTAAATGGCCTCAGCATGGAGGTCTCAGAACAGTCAGCCTTCCTTCACGGCAGCTGTCCTCCCCAGGGCAAGTGTCCCAGAAGGACCAGGCTGAGAGGCATGACCTTTTGTACTTAAGCCTCAGGAGTCACACAGAGGCACCCCCACCACGCTCTGTTGGTGAAAGCAGGCCCAAGCACACCCCGATCTCCGCAGATGGAATCCAAGCCTCCCTTCCCCAGGAGAGGAGAAAGGATTTGCAGACAAGTTGGAAATTGTTCAAAAAACCGTAAATCTTTAAATGCAAATTGTGATGCATCAGCGCACTGTACTCTTCATAAATGGGTCTGCGTTCACAGAGCCACATCCTGCTCCTCTGATGCAAGAAGGATCCATTCTGAGTTTCCCAATTTTATGACGGACTATAGGTGAAAGCCTTCATTATCTGCCACTTCATTTTACCCATTATTTTTCATTGTTCATAGAGGAGTCTGGTTCCTTCTCAGGCTGGGCCGGGTTTCTCTGTTCCTCATTTCCCTTCCCTCCCTTCTCTCTCTCTCTCTCCCTCCCCTCAGCTGGCTTTTTCTGCCCTGCATCTCCACATGCACACAGCTTAGCTCGGATATGGCTGTCCTGACATTACCCACCTGAGACTAAAGACATTCTCTGTTTCAGTTACGATGCATCGATCTCAGAATCTTATTGGTGCAGAAGGAAAGGACGTTTGTGTTGCTCAGGGGATCTGCTTGAGCAGCCCTTTTAAGAAAAGCATGGAAATTTAGCGATGCTAATCTAGTCTATTTGAGTAGCAGAACAACTATCAATTATGTTCTGGTAACCCAAAATAGCTCTCCCCAAATCAGCCTCCTCTTCACTGGCTTTCCATCACCTTTGACAAAAAGCACTGATTTGCAGTCCACTGGCAGGCTACCTTCTGCATCCACGTCTTATGAGTGACAGGCAGTGATGCTCACACGTCTTGTGCCCTTTTCCTGCGAGGGCCACTGATTCCTGACACAGGCTCCTAATTCTTATTTGCCAAAACACAACATTTCTCATCACGTAAAACTGATCTCAAACATTACTTACTCCAGAAAAATAATTGCAGACAAAGGGTCAGATGGATTGCTGTACTCAGATATTCGTGAGCTTCAGGCAGAATCCTATTCTCAGGGGGACGCCCTCCGAGTGGCCACACTTCCACTATTGGCTGTGTAAATGTACAGGTCTCTCCCTTGTGGCAAAGTCCCCGTTTGCCATTTCCTCGCATTTTGATTTGTGCCTTTATTTTTGAAAAGCAACATGGAAAGTAAGAAAGAATCTCGTCTGGCTAATCCCACTTGCAGCCTAACACTGTCCCCAGCATGTGTAGCAACACTATTTAGTCATGAAATTTCATAGGATTTAGGAGCTTGGTTTTATGTATATCATTACATAAGTGCTTAAGAAATACTCACATGAATCTTTTACCGCCTCTGCCAAATAAAATACGTTGATGCAGGTCATCCTCAACTACAAAGGAAAAGGATATTGCAGAACAGTAGTTGTTCCCAAAATGAAGGTCTATGTGTTTGGGGGCAGATGGTAGCAGGGTGTTAGCTCTTAGGAATAAGAACTTGTATGCCCTATGCCTGCTTCTTTCCTAATGATGAGGGGAAGAGACCACACGTGAATGCTGGGGGTTTCAAAGAAGTGAGATATCGTAGTTTTAGAATCTACATATTATTAGCTGCCAAGTGTCAAATATATGTATGTGTATGTGTGTGTGGGCGGGGGGAGAGAGAGAAACAGTATTATAGTTGAAATGAGATTTAAAGAGTTGTGTATGTGTGTGTATATATATAGAGAGAAACAGTATCATAGTTGAAAAGAGATTTAAAGAATTTCTGGGACAAGGACAGGGGATCTAATTTAATGGTTAACCTGTAAGTATTTGAGAAACTGCTCAACAGCCCATCCTGAAACATCTGAGCAGACAGTAGTAAGACATTTTCTCTCTAATCAGATTCTAAATCATGGTGCTCTACTCTGACGCCTTTCAATCAACAGACTCACACTGTTCATCTGCTATCCTCTGGAGATGTGTTTACACTAGCACTTTTACTTAGCCTTACGTAATCTCCCAAGCCAGAGTGACCAGAAACAAATCAAGGCAAGTATGGTATCCTCCACTGGGGGCTTTCGACCTTGTAAATGAAATGTACACAGACTTGTCGTTAGGATCAACCACCCCTGTGAGCGAGACTAGGCTAATTAGCAGCCCAGGTAAAGTTCTAAGGACCAGCTACTTTGCGGGACTCCCAGCAGTAGAGTGACGGGGTTTTGTCTGTTTCCATCATCTTGCCTGCATTTGGCGAATCCAAAGGAATAGCTGAATTTAAATTAACCATTCTCATTACTTTAGTATATCTTTTTGCCTATGAAATAAAATAAAGGGCTGTTTACCTTAGACACATTTTACCTATGAAATAAAATAAAGGGCTATCTCCTTCGTTCTATAAGCATGACATTTTTTAACACTAAACCCAATCATGTTTTAATTTATTATGGCCCATTTCCTTACATGCTTACTTTATTTTTCTTCTATTTCTTATGTCACTGGCACACAGAGAAGGCCATTTACTGCATGTTTTTTCTTTTACTTTTTCCCAGAAGACACAAAATATTTTTTCCCCTATTCTATTATTTTATTTCTGTAATCCGGGTTTGAATAGGCCATGTGTCTCAGGGATTATTGGGAGCTTTTGAAGCATATGTTACTGCCCTGAGCTTATCCCCCTTTCCCCTTGAGATAAATCAGAAAGCACAAGCCCTGAGCAAGCCAGCAAGGAAGAGAGGCAGCGTTAGGAACAGGTAACCACGGAACGAGCATAATAATGTGTAAGTAACACACAAAGGTCTGTCTCATTTTGTGCAGTTATAAAGGCAGGAGGGAGTAAACAGGTAGTGTCAGGAGCTCGCGTCCTCTGGTCAGAGCCTTCTGAGCACAACTCCCAGTTGTGGGATCTTGATCGCGACCAATGACCTCTTCTAGCATCAGTTTTCTCTTCTGTGAAGGAAGAAAATAGGAATAGAGGTGCCATATCATAACTAAGAATTAAATCAACTATCACATTTCCTGTATACAGTAAGCCTTCTTACAATGTACACTGCCGTTCCATTATAAAAGGCAGGGTGAAATGATGGTTTATCATAATGGCTCAAATGAAAAATATTAAGAAGAAAGAGAAAGGCGTGATTATATCATTCACAAAGACACTTTTCTCCACTCACCTTGCTCGTTCTCCGAGCCCTATTGACGGTGTTCATCTCAAATGTGATCTCTCTCTCTAAAAGGTTGTCGCCCATTGCCACGGCACCGGAAGGTGTCACGATGCCGACTTCCCTTTACAACGGCCGCGCACCTCTGCCACCCACTGCCTCATTTCTTTGGTCTGTTTTGCAGGAACACTTAAAACCGTCTTCTGTGTTTCCTGACTCCCTTTTCTCCCCTCCCACACCCTTCAATCTACCGTTTGGGGGCCCTCGTCAGCACCTTGCAAAAAAACCCAATCTTTTCATCCTAATCAGCAGTGGTCTCCATATTGCCAAATCTAACCTTCAGTCTCCCACCTTCTGACTTTTCCTCTCAGCGGCATTGGACACGGCTGATCCCTTCTTTCTTTACCTTCTTCACTTGGGTGGGTAGAGCACCCCCCTTTTTGGTCCCCTCCCATGACACTGGGCAGTCCTCAGACTACTCTGGTTCTTCCCAGACTTCAGCCTCAGACCCCTTATTTTCCATGCATATTCACCCCCACCCAGTGACATCTTCCAGTCCCCCAGCTTCATATACTGTCTGTCCCTGAGGGCTCCCAATTTATATCTCCAGTATTGACTATGCCGTTATGGTACAGATTCACGTGTCTGCCTTCCAACTAGATATCTCTGTCAACTCATCTAATAGAAGCCACAGTCTTTAAATGTTCAGAGCTGAACATCTGAATCTCTACTCTGCCCCCAGTTGAGGCAAAGGCTCCTCCTCCTTCAGCCTCATCCATCTCAGTATGTGGCAACTCTCTCTCTTTCCAGTTGCTCAGGCAAAGCTTTCAAGTTGCTCCTTGACTTCACTATTTCCTAGGACCCCTTCATAGAATCCTTCTGCAAATTCTGAAGGTCCCAGAGCTTCAAAATAAATCCAAATTCCAACCCCCGCTCACTTCTTACCACTGTAACCTTTGTCCGAGCCACCAAATTCCCTGGTCACTATCACAGTCTCCCAACCTCTCTCTCATTCCTGCCCAACAACCTCTTCTCTCCCAGCAGCCAGAGGGATGTGGTAAAGTCTATCAGATCAATCCTCTGTTCAGAAACTTCCATGGGGCTTTCCATTCCCCTCAGAGCAAATGATCTGGACCCCGACCCCTCTAAAATGATCAGTCTTCCACCATCACCCTCCTTGCCCCTGTCTCTGTCTCAGCTGTGCCATTACCAACAGCCTCCTGTTTCTCCACTTCCAGTCTATTCCCCTGACCCCTCATCCTGCTCTGATCTCACTGGCCTCCTTTCTGTTCCTCAGATACTCTAAATCTTCCCTCCCCTATAGGCTTTTTGCATTGACCTAGGAAAATGTTCCCTTTGATAATCCACTGGGCTTGTACATTGCACCTCTCTTTTTCTTGTTTCTCTGCTCAGTCACCTAATCAGAAAGACTCTCCCTGACCACCCTAAATAAAAAGCATTCCCCGCACCAACCATTTTTTATCCTCTTCACTCACTTTACTTTTCTCCTTAGCAGATATCCACACTAGCGTTGCTGTGTCTACTTTTTATTTGTGTATTGTCTATCTGCCCTACTGAAATGCAAACTCCATGAAGACAGAGACGTAATTTTAATTATTGGTGTAGCCCAGTGCCTGAAATAGTGCCTGGCTGACAGTAGATACTCTGCAAATATTTGCTGAATGAATGAATGAATTCATCTTTCCCTCAATGCATAATTGGTGGCAGGTAACTAAAAGGGTTTTAAACAAATCAAAGAAATAGGCTCAAGCGGTGAGGGTGCCTGCCTCATACACCAGAGCTGGCAGGTTTGAATCCAGCCCAGGCCTGCCAAGCAACAATGACAACTACAACTAAAAAATAGCCAGACATTGTGGCGGGCACCTGTAGTCTCAGCTACTCGGGAGGCTGAGGCAAGAGAATTGCCTAAGCCCAAGAGTTGGAGGTTGCTGTGAGTTGAGACGCCATGGGACCCTACCCAGGGCGACAGCTTGAGGCTCTGTCTCAAAAAAAAAAATTAAATTAATAAAGCAGACTTGGCTGAGTTAGAAAAAAGTATGGTGAAAACTCAATGAAATTAATTAATTGTTCAGTTGATGCCGCTGGAAGCTGGTTTTTCCATTGCTGACATGTCCACTTGAGGAATCAGTCCCCTTATTGACTAAAACCCACCACCAGGCTGAGTCACAGGGGACACGCGGTTGAGCCAGTTTTTCTCTCGTTTGCCTGAATGACTCAAAATGCCAGTGACAGTGATGGTTGTGTGTCCCTGGAACTCCACTTTGGAAGTTCAGAATCAACTGCCAACTTCATTCAAGTGTCTTGCTCAACTAGGTTAACTTGAAACTGTTCATTCCTTGAGCAAGATCGCTGTTTTATCTTTTGTCATCCACTTGCTGTGTGACTAATTTGAATGTTACCATTTTTAAGTGAAAACTCTTCGTTACTAAACAAAACCATTTGAAGTGACTTTCAAAATGTCTGGATATAATATTTCTCAGGAAAAAAGGCAACTGAAAACTTGCTAATTATAAACTAAATATCCATGATTTTAATTGAGTGTCAGGAGTCCAAACCTATTATTTTAGCATGAGCACATCTTACCAAATGCTAAGTATTGTGGCATGTGTTTGAATCCGTGCCCAGCATACTGACAGACCGTGTGCTAAACTTCTAAGGCATGAAAATTTCCTCTCCTCCCCCTGCACCCACATAAAGGGAAATGAGTGCAGTGTTCAACCTGGTCAAGAAGGTAAGAGTTTTATTATGATTATATTAGTAGTAATTTATTATCAATACAATTATTTGCTTTGGAAAAAACATTTTTGTTCTAATATTCTAATGGGCTTCGTCCTTGCCTTCACAATGGATTTTAAAACCTATATTTAGTACTAAGTATCTAGACATAAGTAAATCATTTGGATAAAAGGGCCAAACACTTAGTATTTCTAAATATTCCCAGGGAAACAAAAAATAAAATAACATGAAATGATCTACATTGTCATGATCAAGTAAAAAAAAACAAAAAAAGATCTGATCACCATAGGAGATGGTATAAAATCCTACGCAAACTATTCTTTTGTCTAAGTTTTTGGTTTTGCCTGGTGAAGATATTCAGCTGTTCACTCCTCACTTCCAGAGAGAAGAACAGGAGGTATAGAGCTTCAGAACCCAGGAAAACTTCAAAGGCAATAACTTCAAGTGGTTTCTACGATTTCTCCCTACATGAAATACTGCTTCATTCACTTCCTGGAGCATTCACTTTTACATATAAAAATTAGACGAAAACTGGCAACATAATAATGCAGACAGCCAATTCCTCAACAATATTAAGAGACATTGTAGCCTCCATTATGACACATTAAGGGATAACATTTAATGATACTCAATTCTCTGGGCGAGTGGGAAGTTGCCCTTGAGTAAAGTTGTTAACTTTTTGATTTATTAATCGTGTCAGTGTAATATTCCACAACCTCTCTCCTACTTCATCTTAGAAGCTTACAACTGAAAGGCTCACCAACATCAGCCCTATTCATTCCACAAGGAGTTTTCTTTCAGTTTTCTTCCCCACAGACACACTCCATTTGTTTTTTATTTGTATATATTCACAGGGTATAAGTGCAATTTTGCTACGTTGATACATTGCACTGTGGGGAAGCCAGAGCCTTTGGTGCAGCCGTCACTGGAGCACCCCATATTGTACCCGCCAAGCTCCTCCCACCATCCAACCCCCTTCCAGTTCCCCACATCTGTGAGTCCCCATCATCTGTCACTGCACACTCAACGTCCGTGTGCCCACATTAGTTAGCTCCCACTTAAAGGTGAGAAGATGCAGCGTTTGTCTTACTGTATCTGAGTCATTTCACCTAAAATAATGACCATGAATTCCACTCGTGTTGCTGGAAGACATAATTTCATCCTTTTTATGGCTGCATAGTATTCCATTGTGTATATATGCCACATTTTCTTTACCCAAAGAAAAAGAAATCACAAGGAAGAATTGAATAGCTATAATGTAATATGTTGGGTACTTGGAGAGTCAAAGACTGGCCCCCAAACCTCACAAAGCTCCCAGTCTGGAGGACCCTTGATCAGAGTGCTCCTATTATCAAGGAAAAACGTTATTACAGGTGCAAAGAGAGGGTTACAGAACACTGCACATGGCTTCAGAGGGAGAAGGTGCATCAATGTTAGGGAAGCCTTCCCAGGAGACTGACTCCAATCTTGAACAAGGTGCAGGACGTGGTCTGAGAATAAGGAGCCAGAAGTGGGAGAGGAAGGCAAAGGAACGTCTGAGCTGTGCTGTTCCATATCATAGCTGCTAGCCACTGTGGAAATTTGCAAATGCTCCATAGTGGCTGATTTACCGTATTGGACTGTGCAAATATGGAACATTTCCATCAGCTCAGGAAATTCTATTGGACAGCCCTGATCTCCAACAAGAAGAACAGCAAAAGCACAGAGACCGAACAGCAAACGTTGGTGGGGACAACTGCAGGTGGGTAGGCACAGTGGGTGGGTGTAAGACAGTGGACCTCGACAGGGAGGATGGCAGGCAATGAGGCAAGGCGGGGCCGGCCAGCAACTTCCTTGGCTGATATCACAAAATTCAGGAGGATTCAAGTCTTGGCAAGCTCTGCCTCTCATTATCAACCAGTCATTACAGCACTGAGAAGCCGCACGGCTGAATCGTTTGCACAAGCACACTCGGTTCACCAATTGTATTCATAAAACCATATGTCTTAATGGAAGCAAAGGCAACTTACCACATCATGGATTCATTATTTCTCTTTGAAAAAAGGAGATTGAATTTTTTATTTGGGCATCTTACCCCTCTTTTTATTTTTATATGTTAAAAAAAAAATCTGTGTAACATTTCACACTTACAAAAACTGGGTTTTTAAAAACTAGTTTCTTGGTTCTACAGTACACGGCTTTTGGTAGAGCCAAGTTTCAGCTGTAGGAAAGCATGATCACGCTGTTAAGAATTCGAGAATGATTTGGGGTAAGTTCGACTCAACCCCAGCAAGCATTGTTCCTCAAATAATTAAAAAAGGATCCCAAGGAGACTTTTAAAACTGTATAGGTAGAATTAAAAATGTAAAGGATTATGACAGTAATACTTTTCTTTTTGGCTGGGGTTGGGTTTGAACCTGCCAGCTCCAGCATATGGGACCGACGCTCTACTCCTTTGAGCCACAGGTGCCACCCACGACAGTAATTTTGGATTCCCCTCTCCTGCAATCTTTGGGCCTCTTAATAGACCACTTGGGTACATGGGGGTAAAAAGGACTAGGGTCCTTTAACCTTTTCGGGCTGTTTCTTCATCTGTAACGCGGTGTTGATATGACCTCTCTGGAGATGTTATAAATCTGAACTAAGCTTTTCCATGTACAGTGTTTAGCATATAAGGTCACTCTGTCTGTGGAGGAGGCAAGAAGGATGAGGCAGCTGTCTGCTGTCTGCCAAGCCACTTATATATCTGATGGTGCTATTAATACCAGTCTGAAGTCTGTTCCAATACTTCTGGTAATGAAATCTCCTGAGATGGATTCTGAGATCTTTGACACCAAAAATGCACAATTAAAGATTATGAAGTAACAAAACCACAAAACAAATAACAAATAACTCATATTTATGTCAGACATTGTATGGTTTTCACGAAGTAAGTGTTTAGCGCAGAGCACCCTAAGCTTTCCTACTATACCATTAACGAGTTGGGAATTTTTTTCACAGGGTCCTAAACCAGAAAACAGACGTAACATTCTTGCCTATTAAGTAGTTACAGCCAGACAGTGTATGGGTAGTAATTGATGAAGTGTCCAACAGAAGTTATTGTGTTTTTTAAACAAAATGTGAAATATCCCATGACGTCCCTGTGGCTTCCTTGCAGTATTCTAGGTCACCTCAGCACACAGTTTGGGAACTGTGGTTTTAGCATTTTACACTTTACAAAGCACTTTCACAGCTCCTGGCTCACTTATCGGTGCTGCCTGCCGCGACTGTGAGACACTATGTAAATGAGAGAACTGTGACCACAACTGCCTGGGTGCGTTCAAGGTTGTGTGCTAAGAAGTTGCAAGTCAAGACACAAGTTTACTGGGATCTGACTCCGGAGTCTTCCTCCTGTTCTGTTTGCTGTTTCTTCTGATACCCAGAAAGTCAATGGCATCTTTTGTTAATCTTCGCTGTTTCTTAGCATTACTCCCCACAAACCTTAGGAAAATGAGATATGCAAGGAATATTTCCATGTGAAAATGTTCCTTTTTAAATTTGTATTTCAATTCTTTGACTAGACAAAAAGTTACTCTCATTTTCTTTCTTTTTTTTCTTCGTTCCTTCCTTCCTCCCTTCCTTCTTTTCTTTCTTTCTTTTTCTTTTTTTAGATGGAGTCTCACTCTGTTACCCTGGGTACAGTGTCATGGCATCATCATTGCTCATAGCAACCTCAGTCTCTTGGGCTCAAGCGATCCTCTTGCCCCAGCCTCCCACTTAGCTGGGATGATAGGAATGTGCCATGATGCCCTAATTTTTCTATATTTTTAGTAGAGATGGAGTCTTGCTCTTGCTCAGGCTGGTCTCGAACTCCTGATTTTAAGCAATCCACTTGCCTTGCCCTCCCAAAATGCTAGGATTATAGGCATGAGCCACCGCACCTGGCCCAAATATTTTTTATAGGATATGAATCTACACACACACACTCACACACATAAACTATTCCAGCAGGTGCATCCATGTTTTAGAATGAAGTAAGATCCAGTATTCACCCCTTAGCCACAGGGTATATGTTCCAAGACTCCCGTGTGGTTGCCTGAAGTCATGGATAATATTTTTACCCTTTATTTCTCTTGGAATCAGTCTCTGAAAGCATCATTGCTGCCATCGTATCTGTTGTCATACTGTTAAGTAGATTGCAACTTGCATCTTTATAATCATCTATATTCTGTCTTATTTGATGGAACAAGTAGGCTAGTCCCCTGAATCCTATCTGATAAATGTTCAAGTCTCCATGGAGGAATGCAGCGGATACACCTGAGTCATCGGTAACGCATTCACAAATACCAACCCACGTGGCCGATGGCATCCTTTTGGTGCTGATTTTTGCCAGTGTCTAGTTCAGAAGGTGAGCTTATCTTAGATGTGTCTTCTAATTTTGATGGAGTCTTACCTTAACCCTAAATGTCGAGGAAAAAGCATGAGACAGAGTCCCTGCTACTGTCTAATCAGAGAGAGAATTCACAACTTTTCTTGAAGCACTCAATTTTAGGTCTTTTTATTCTCTGTAATAAAATTAATTGATTAAATAATTTAAATAATTTAATTGCTTTTTTTTGTTTTTATTTGTTTTTACTAGAAATCAATGATGCTCATTTGTTTACATTTTTTAATTATGAGTTAACACAAAGTTAACACAATCTTTTGGTCACTATTTTTTGGGGAGATTAATATAGGGGTGTGTATGATTAGGTTAGGTTGTTGGCATTTGGTACAGTCCTTCCCCCAGGAGGTGTGCCATCTACTCCTACACTGTACCTGTTAGGTGAGAGCTTACCAAAAGCCCTCTCCCCTTCATTGCTGTTATTTTAATAATATTTCATATGAATGAATTGGGATTCCAGGGAAAAACTGTTCTGTTTAATCACATGTCCAGTTTCTCATAAGAAAAAGATAGAATATATGCTGGTATGTAATATATGATTTATGATCCAAATAGCTCTGAATACTCCAGCCTTTTCTTATAAATATAAAATTATAGTTCTCTTCTAAATGCATTTGGGGTGGATAATTACTTTGGTGACACCCAGTGAACCAGCCCTCCCAGGAATCAAGCCCTGTGCATTTCCCTCCCACACTGACTCAGTACAGGCCTGACAGGTGCTTCGCACACTGGGCCTTGTCTTTTTGGAATGCTCCATTTGAGGATTCTTCTTCTTTTATTTGTTTTCTTTTGCAACCCAGCCACCACGATGTCAGAAAGCCACATAGAAAGACATAAGTAGAAAAGAGCCCTGTCTCTTCCCTTCCTGCCACTTCCATGACGGTAGTGAGGCAGGGTGGACCATTCAGACAACTGTGCCCTAACCCTGCAGTATTGAACCTTCATAGTCTCAAGACCCCTTTCCATTCTTAAAAACTGCTAAAGATGCCAATGATTTTTGTTTGTTTGTTTTGCTTCTATGAGTTATATATAGTGATGTTTACTATATTTGTAACTAAAACTGAGATTTTAAAAAATGTATGGATTCATTAATTCACTAAAAATGATTTTTAAACCATTACATGTTAATAACATTTCATTACTATTTTAACATTTTGCATGTTAAAACTGTATTTCCAAAAAAATAAACTTGGTGAAGACAGGGGCATTGTTTCACATTTTTTGCAAATCTCTTTAAAGTCTAGCTTAACGGAAGACAGCAAAATTCTCATATCCACTTATTTGTTCAATCTGTTGCAAGATCACCTATTACTTATCCTCTGGAAACCTCTATTGTACATTCAAGGGGGGATGAACGTCAAAAAAAGCAAATGATTTGTTTATGTTGTTATAAAACAGCTTTAACTTTGTGGAACTGTGAATTTTGAGAACCATTGCCTTAAGTGATGGCAATAGAATCATCCTGGGGAAGAAACCCAGGTCCCTGGATGGCTGAGTGGAACACAACCCTCTGCCAACCTAGAACACTCATCAGGGACTGTCAGAGACTGTCCTGAGGTCTCTACTGCGGAACGTACTCACTGTGCTCTCAGGAGAGAGGACTCTGCATTCGCTTACACCACTCTTCCCCCCAAGCGTGGAGGCCTAGGCCTACTTAACTAGTCCAAGGCCCAGCCCCACTCCCTAGTCTCTTACTGTCTGATTCCTTGTTTCATCCCCAAATGACCACCACATAGCCAGAGAGAGCTCCTCTCCACCACAGGACCCACTCCAAGCTTCTTCATGATCAAATTCAACCCAAATCAGAAAGAGGAAGTATCCATACCTTTAACCCAACCTAGAACCTTCTTCTCTGAGTCTTCCTCCTCTGCGTCAGCATCACGCCTGCCTCAGAATGACTGACAATGGACATGCCCACGCCCCCTCCTACCGCTCCCACCCACAAGGGTGTGATCTGACACTGAAGCCTGCAAAAGAGATTCACTTAACGATCAATCTCAAAATATTACCCCATGTCTGAGTTACACAGCATTTATCACATTGTTAAATGTCCACAAGGACAAATAACTACAGCATTGACAAGGGCCCAGTCAGCGACAATTTCCTCTGTGCTATCAGATGATAGTGAAGGAAAGGTTAAAGTCATGTTTGTGCTTCTTATGGCATTAAAAACACTTAGTGTATTTGAACAAACATTTATGTAAAGAAATAGAGTGTGGTAGAATAGAAGAGTAGACTAGTTCAGAGTACAATTCGTATCTGGGTTCAACATGGGCTCTGCTATGTACTAGCACTGACTTTAGGGAATTAAACTTTTGGCTATTCAGTGTCCTTATCTTTAAAGTGGAGATAACAGTTTCTGCCACATACGACATTGATGATTTAGAGCAGTGTTTCAACCCTTTTTATCTTACGACACGCACGAACCTATAGTTAAACTTCCATGGCACGCTTACATTAGGTTGATCAAAAAAAAAAAAAAAAAGAGTTTTAAAAAAAATACTTACTGTGTTTTTAACTTCTTTAGAAAATAAAGAAAGATCTTTAAAAATGTTTGCGGCACACTTAAGATCCTCTCACGCACATCAGTTGAAAATCACTGATTTAGTGGGTTCATATTTCTAAGGCACTTAACACAGTTCCTGGGTTATACTAGACACCATACGTATTTGCTAAATATAATATGCAAAGTGAATGTGTGTGTGAGTGAATTGGGTTATGATAAAAGCTTGAAAAAGCTCAAAGCTGTAAGAGGTAAGACAAACTGAGCTTCAGGAGACAGGACACAACGAAGCAAAAACACTGTGTGTGTTGGGGGGTGTCCTAGGGTAGGAAGCACGGGTGTCCGGGTCTGGGTTTAAGTCTCTCCTGCAGTCTGGGGAGAGAGCAAGATAGGGGAAGAGAACATAAAGAGGGGAGAAAGTTGTTTTACCTTATGTAGAATTCTTTTGTACTTAAATCCCCTTTTTCAGGACCCAGATGTTTTAAAAATGATGCCAAAAACTGTGATAAAAACAGATGTACATGCAGGGAACAGAGCACGTCTAGCAAGGAAGATGGTTGGGTAATTCAGTTTATTAACGACACGTTCTGTGTAGTAACTATTTGCAGATGATCATTAAAATATATCCCCAGCAGTTATTTCTTTTTTGTTATTGTTCTCAAAGTTTCATCTCTAAAATCTCTTAAAACCACTTGGGCTGAAAGCAAGTTACAATCAGACAATAGTTTAACCCTAAGTGGGCATAAGGACAGAGGACAGTATGATTTGGAGATTCTTCCGTGTTGGAATCTAGCACAAAAAAAAAAAAAAAATGCCTGTACAAACAATTTGGGCCATGATCATATCATTCTGAATTGGTTATGCTCATCTAACTTAAATTATTGGGTAACATTTTCAACCCAATAATCTTGACATAACATACATATCACAGGTATATATATTTATTACATGTATGTATGTATGTATGTATTTGTGATATATAACCAACCAAAGACAGCTGGCCTATCCTGGGAGCAGGATGGTGGGGCAATGAGGGTGAAGGCTTATTACATTCATCCTCACCTGGTCATCAGCAGGGTCAATGAAAGGTCCACTCATTTGAATCAGTTCAGAAAACCTTCAGGGAAATTCTGTACTGTTGATGTAAAAATATGATCCAGAATGCAATCATAAGGAATCTTAAAATATCATCAGTCAAGCATTAAGGTAGATAATGCATTATTAGCTCCCATTCTGTAGGTGAACCAACTCAAAGAAAAGAGATAAAGGCGACTTGGATCGTGACACTTACAAAGGGTAGGGGAATATAGAGACCAAGCTCAACTACCCCAAAGAGTTCTTGATGCCGTATTGCTTGGGGCCTTCTCCATCTTCATTGCTATTATTCAAAAATATAGAGTGTGTGACAAGTCAGGTATCAGATGTGCAAGCAGGGATCATACCTGAAAGAGACCTGCATCAATTACCTGGAGGGCCGGAGCGCCCAAATCACAGTCCATGCGACTGCCTCCGGTTGGTGTGACGTAAGCATGAACTCACTGCACATTTCACGCATAGCTAAACAACAGCAGAAAATACTTTCTTCAGACTGCCTGGCGATTCAGGGAGTGGACATCTACCAAGCTCACGCTTAGGGGAGACGAGCAACACGTCTGTCCACATTATGCTTCACAGAGCACCGGTCATGAGATTTTCATGGAGAAGCCAGTTGTTTTGTTTTTGTTTTAATGACATATTTTCATGTAGTTAGGAAGGGGCGTGCCCATCCAGAGCTGTGACTATGACACCGGGAAGGATAGCATTAGAGTGAAACCCATGAGGCAATGACCTTAAATACAAGGGGTTGCCACCACGTCTATTATTAGGATCAATGAGATACAGTCAGATGTTGCAAAATGGCAGGATGGAAGGCCAGTTTTCCCTGACAAAGGACAAAGGCATGCTATAAACACTTGCGTGCACAAACAGCCCTAGCAGCAACCACAACCAAGAGAAAAATTGGAAGAGGTTTTCCACAACAAAGGGAGTATTGTTCTCCTGTGGTCACCCTTCAATTCATCCTTTGTCGTAGACGACGCCGAGACTCCAGCATGGAACTGTGGCATCCTCGCTGTGCGCCAAAGTGATGGGATAAATTGATTCACGGTGAGCTGTTCCTCTGATGGGGATTCCGCATCTTCTGCTCAATAGGAAAGAGCTCCCCAAAGAACGTGGAGGAGCAACGGCCCGGCTGACAGCCAGGAAAGCCGCAGTGGCAGATCCAATTCCGCCTCAGGGCCAGGTGCCCCATCTGACCTACAGCAGTACCTACCTCCAACACCCTCGGGGCTCCCACTCTTCATCTTCTGGTGAAGTTCCCCGTGCTGGCCCTTGGTGGTGACTGTCACCGCACACATGTGTGTAGCCCTTCCATGGGGCTGCTGCTACCTTTTTTTTTTTTTCCCCCAAGGTGTGGAAGCCAAAACCTGTTTGCTAAGGGAAATGAAAAAGCTTGCAAGAAAACACATTTTGGTTGTGTAACAGACACGGATGGTGCCAGACAACTGTCTAGGTTCATGTAAAGTCAGAGGGGGAATTACACAAACAGGGATAACAGGGAATCTCGGTAAACCCTCCTGCTGGGCGGCCTCTATCATCCTATGACTCTACAAATACTCTCTCCCCACCCACACCCGCCCCCACGTGGGTGATTCATCATCTCTGCCACATCACCAAGGTGTGCCTGGACTACTTTTTGCCTTATCAGTATCAAAGTACATGTGATTCCAAAATATTTAATTCAACAAGATCTATTAAGAATCTCTTTAAGTTCTCTGGCAAAAGGAGATGGGATATAAAAAAGTAATAATATCCTAATTGGGTAAGCTCTAACAAAGTGCTGGGCACTGAGGGTATTAAAGGTGACTAAGATGTGGCCCCAGGTTTCAGGAGGCTCATGATCTGATGAAGAGGCTCACGGGCAGACAGATAACACCGCACCACAGATAGCCACCGAGTGTGTAGAAGCCACAAGAAATTGCCTGCGATGTTAACTATGTTTGTGCCAGTTCTGCCTGGTTTGGGACTGGTAGAAATCCTTGACAACAGCACGTCTTCCTCAGAGGGTCCCCACCCCACTCCCCTTCACCTGGTCAGGTAAGAATGAAAGAAAACAATGCTAGGCGGGGTTCTGAGTGATACGATTTGGTGTAAGTTCAGTTAAGCTGGCAAAGCCCATTTCTGAAAGAACTTCCTGTAAACAAGGACCATGACTATCTCCAGCTCATGATGAATAAACGAAATATGGATCACAACCGACGTTGCCTAAATGAAAGTGGCTCACACAATAATGTGTCTTCTATTTTTCCTGTCCTGGGGTGTGGTTAGGTTGACTTTCCCTTGGCAAAGGGACTTTTGGGTCTGACTACGTAAGGTTAAGTACAGTTTCGAAGGTGAAAGGACCCAGCCAGAGGATAATTGCTATTCGATAGGAGAAAAAAATTCCCTTGATGTTATAAAATAAAGCAAAACCCCCCCAAACCTGAGTGAAACCTGAATTTTTTTAGCTCATCGGCTTGAATTTTCAATCCTGTGATTCTCTCAGCTTCTCCTGGTACTTTCTCATTAGCAGATATCGTGTCAAACACAATTCTAACTAAAGATAATGTGGGCCGCTGTCTTCTCTCCTTCCCAGCCCAGAGCACTCCGCTGTGAAACGCAGCCCAGGGAATACAGAAATTCTCCTGTTAATCTCCTTTTGAGCTTTTGCCATCAAGAACTCCCTCTGTCCAGAGAGAGTTTTTGAACCCTGCATGTGAGTTTCTTTGCTACAGTGTCTCCTTTTGCCAGAAAGATGAACAAACTCATACTTCCTTCTTCCTCAGATTTTGTTAGATGAATTAAAAACTGTGATCCGAAAATGAGCTTTCACATTTGAAAACTTGAAGATTCAGAAGGGCGTATTTGTGATCTTAAGTTCTCTCCAGAAGTAGAGGTAGGGTGGGAGAAAGACAGAGACGGGGCGGGGAGGAGAGAACCCCAGGCCACTCCCAATTCTGTTGCTATTGAGTTCACCAGCACTCCTCTTTCTGCCAGTAAAAACTGGTTACAGGTGATGAAATTATCTATAGAAGTGATTGAAAAATTAGTGACTAACGGTCCTTTCCAAATCGGGGTAGAAGCAGAGGAAAGAGGGGGAGTGGAGACGCCTCAGGTTCGGTACTAATCACCCTGTACAAGGGGCTTCTCAGGTACGCCCGAGAATACTGAAAAAGGACATTTGGGGGGAAATGTGAGATTCAGGAAAAGAATAGTCAATAATTACAAAGTGCTTACTCTGTTATTCTAAGCATTCTACACTTCTGATCTCGTTTATTTCTTATAATCCTATGAGGCTGGGGGGATTATTTGCTACATTACATTTCCTGATAAGGAAATGAGGCACGGAGGTCAAGGAACTTACCCAGGGCACACAGCTAGTAAGCTTGTGTTGGCCCCAGGCAGCGTGGTTCCAGAGTCTGTTGTTGTTAGTTTTGTTTCAATTTTTTAAAGCATCAGACAATATTGGTCTTTCCAGTTTAATGTCTATTGCCCAAGAAATTATTGAGCGGCGTCTGTATGCATAGCAGGATGACGGGAAACTGAGCAGGAATATTCCAAGGAAGTTAAAATAGGAAGCAGCTAAGGCTAGAAAGACCACAATGAAAGGTGAGGGGCTGGTCACAGACGTCCAGGACTTCCCGCTCAAATCGTCAGGGAACAGCCTCGAGGCAAAGCTTCTGAGATGTTCCTCCCTTGGTCCAGAGAGCAATACAGCATTTCCCTGGGGGACCCCCAGGCTCCCCAAGTCACACTCCTTCAGCTGGTGAGGTGAGAAATCCTAAAGCTTGGCCATTTCCACCCTGACTTGAGTTTTTGCCATTCAACAGTTGAATCGGAACAGCGCCCATGTCAGAGCCGTGCTGAGCCCCTCTGCTTCTCATTTTACCTCTCTCTCTTGTTTGTGCTGTCCTGGGAATAGCTGCTGTCCTTGTCACATCCCAGGACAACCAAAGGCGGCCTCCTCGGAAGGGGCCTGATGATCCAGTTAGGGGTTTCAGGCCAGGCTGGGAAAGGGAGCACATCAGGAGATTCTCTCTTTGCTCCCAGGGGTGTAGATTGCTTTTAATGATTCACGGGTGACACTCTGAATCAACCCTTTCTTTGTGTAGCTGGGAGGCTGAAGCCATAGAAGGGGCTCAGCACTGGTGAGGGGCAGGTGCTGAACTCCCAGCAGACCTCTTGCTCCCCCCCCCCGCCCCGAGCCTCTCTGCTGAAGGGCACTGGTTGCTCGGCCTCCGTGCCCTCTGCTGAGGCTTCTCCCCACCCTTCCAGAGACGGTAGTCAGGGGTGTTTTGCAGAACTCTGCCTTCAGCCCCCGCTCTCTCACTAAGTCCCCTTTGAGCAGCTAGAAGATGAAGCCGCTGGCCTTGCCCGCCACCTCACACTCCTTTCTAGATTATTTTCCTGTGGCTCCCCCCCAGACACCGAGACGGCGCCTATGCTCTTCCCTTCACAGCCTCCCCATTTCTCTCTGTATTTGTTCACAGTGAGCTCCTGAGACTGCCCAGAGGATTGGGGCGGGAGTGCTATCCGCGGCACTTGGTGGCACAGCCAGCTTTTCAGGGCCTGCCTTTGGGGGTCTGATCCCACCCCCGCTTCCCATTGTCCACCAGGTTGATGGAAGGGCTGTGTGCTCTCCTGGGGTCCCTGCTGATGGCCTGTGACGTCCAAGAAGGTGCTTTCTGCATCTACCGGGCCGGCCCCCAACACCCACACAGAATAACTAAGTGGTCTGTCTCAGCGCCCGCTCCCCACACCCCTCCCTCTGTGCTCCAGACAGATCCACCCCCAACTACGGGGGCTCCTTCCCTACAGGGCGTTCAGCTTCTGCAGCCACCACGCCACCAAACACATGATGACAACCGCTCCGACCTTTGCGTATATGATCTCAAACTTCACAAGACGCCTGTCAGAAGTGCTAGTCAATCCCCACTTCGCAGATGAGAAGCTGATGTGTTTTAAGAAATCTGTCTTCGGTTATAAGATGCCACCGTGGGACTGAAAGCCAGGCCTGTTGTGGGCAGCACAGGCCGAGCTCTTCCCATCACAGCGTCAGAGTCTCTGGCCTGCTGTTATATAAGAATTCCTCCTAACTTCGGCCATTGTCCCGGGAGAACCTTCTAGGAAATTGGTCTGCCACACCGATTCGATCTGGGGAGCTGCTTCCCTTATCTCTCAGCGGCCCCTGTTCCAGCGTCTTGCCCTTCCCGTCCCGTGCCAGGCCCTCCTGTGTACGCTCCACACACAAGGCTCTCCTTTCCTCTGCTGGCCACGACCCCTCTCCTCCTTCTATCTCCCTGGGGGAAGTCATTCAAAGTGACAGAGGACTGGCAACTTCCCTCTCTGCCCTGGCTCTTCCCTCTTTCCCTACTGGAGTCGTTTTGTTTTCTCCATAGATGAGGCTGTCCCAAGCCTGCCTCTTCCCCTTCAAGCTGAAGTTCACACTCTTTCTTCAGGTAACTTCAGTGAAAACTCAGCCACTGGAGGCCTCAGTCCTTGGTCAGCACCACTGTCTGCCTTCCTGCCAGCTGGTTTCTATGCCGCTATCATCAAATAATATTTGCTGGGCAATTACAATTGCAGTTAAGTCTCTCCTCTCCCTCCCAAGCCATGACAACTTAGCTTCAATCTTACTGCAGTGCCAGAGTTGGTGTGATCAGCAGTGTGGAAGACATTATTCTCTCGAGGACAGTGCTGAGACTTTATCAAAAGCCACAGGCTTGTCAGGAGCAGAACAGTGACCAGAATCTCAGCGTGAGACAGGGGATGGTTTTTCTTAGAGTCAAATAGTTTATCCATTACACCAGGAGTTCTCAAACTTTGCTTCAAAAGTAGAGGTGAGATGATATTTTACTAAAAGAAGATAATAATGATATTCTAATTTACTGGGGCGGAGAGATAACAAGTATACTTTCTCACTTTTATTTGCTTCATAACATTTTTTAAACTTTAAAGATATCTTCCACTTCTTATCTGAAAAAAATTATGATTCACAACAAAATGTTATCAGAAATTTATAGATATAGCTTTAATTATTTGATGGACCTTTTCAAAAACAATTTTGGAAATATACGTTTATAATAAAATGACAATTTCTGCTGGTAAAGTGACTACTTCCTACAATGAAATTTATTACATCAATATTTAATTTAACGATTTTCCCATCAGAAACACTGGACTGAATTCCCTAAAGAGGCTGGAGGCTGGGGGAGGCTTACCTGAGTTCTCTGCTTCCTCTTTAGAATAATTCAAGTGCAAGATCAGCCTTGGGCAGTTTGAGTCAGAGCCCCCGTCCTGGGTGCCCAGTGTTCCAGCGTCATCCTCTGTGCTGCTAGGGGAATATCTGCCCGGGGTGGCAGGAGACCCCCCAGAGGAGCCCAGGTGGGGAGAGGAGGCCAGAGCTGGCTGCCAGAAGACCACAGGTCCTCCCACACTGTTCCCCTTCTGGCCAAGTTCTTATTTGCTCTCTGCTGGCTGTCTTCCCTCTTTTATTTCCATAGGTTTCCCCAGATGATGGTTTTATTCATCTTGGGAAGAGGGAGCCGGGCACCGTGACTGTCCTCAAGTCCCAGCCCCTCCCCCTACAGCCGGGAATCACCTACCCACTCTCCATGATGCCAACACCTTTGGAATAGAAATGGAGAGAAAATAACAGTTGCCCGGCCACTGGAGTGATTGGTCATTGTGAGGGTACATCTCTTTAGTGAGTTACAAAGAGGCTGAAAACATTCACAAAGTAACCACTTTGTCTTACAAGGAAGAGTCAGAAAGCAAAGGCCTCTGGGCTGGCCCCGGGAAATGCTCCCCCCTCATCCCCATTGAGACCTCCATTGCTGGGTCCTCCCCAGACTTGCAGAAATACTAAACTTGATTGCAAACCTACTCGATAGCAAACTGTCTCTTCCTCTGGGTGTATGAAAAATGAGAAAGGTCAACCACTGATTTCAGTAGTGAAACTTTTGCTCACGGAAGGCCAGACGTGTAGTGTGGTGGGCAGCTTGCAGACAGCAGGAAGCTGCAATGTCACAAAATTACTTGTCCCTCACAAAGCTGGAGGTGCGTGGTCACTTGCTTTGATGCGCGGTACTCTCTCTGCCTGACAAAATCAACAGTCGCCTTGAAAATCCGAAGCAAGGCCTATCTCTGAGGGGTGCAGCCTCTTCTGCAGGGCAAAGTAGGCAGCTTAATTTAGTCAGAGGAAGAAGAGAGCCAGGGTCCAAGAGCAGAGTTTGGCTCCAGTGTGCAAGAAAATTGAGAACTACCTGGTGCGACGCTCACGCTATCACCCGTTGCCTTGACTTTACCGACCCAGATTGGGGCCAGAGGCTCAGGATTGTGTAAACCAAACCCAGCTGGTGGGAGCGGCAGGCCTCATGCTGAGACCTACCCGATGTGTTGAATGTATCCCCAAAGCATCACTCAGAAGCACAGTGGCCCCTCTGAGAGCAAAACTAAAGGGCCCTTTCACTCATTCAGTGGTAGACACAGGTCCCCAGTGCCTGACATTAGACACATGTTCTCAATACAGGAAGTTGTGCAGTGCTTAAGGAAGAGGGGGCCTGCATTGTTGAGAAACCCAAATAAACACTCCCTGGGCTGGTGCACAAAAGGGGACACAAAAGACCTACACCTCAGAGCCTCGGAGAGAAAGCCCTCCAGACCCAGGCAAGGGGCTTACCCTCTCTGGTCTCAGCAGCCTCAACAGCAAGCTAGAATGTTGGACTCGCTGGAAAATCGCTGAACTCCTTCTGGCTTTAACAGAGTGTAAGGTTATGAAGTTTCACCCCACGCATCTGACTGTTTCAATCTGTACCAACCTGTTCTTTCCGTCTACAAAATGGACATGAAACATCATCTCCAGGGGTCCGATGTGCCAGTTCCTTGGTTTTAAATGCCAAAGAATTTTGCAGTTCTCTTTGTAGCTTAATTTCACCTGGAATGTATGAGTTGAAGCAAATCAACGTGTTCGGGGCTTACCCTGGAGAAAGGTAACATGAGATTACCAGCCCTGCTTTGATGCACCAAAGACTGGCCTGCTCTCAGGAAGGGGCATGTGGCCAGGGCACATTTCATTTTTCTCTTTGATCCCGGAATATGGTACATTAATACTGTTCTTGAAAGAGCCTGCTCAGCTCTTCCTGATAGAGTTCTTTTGAGAGATTGCTGAAGAACGTGAATTTCCTATGGCAGACTTCAAGGCTGGGTCTCCCAGGTACACATGATTCACATGCAGATATGACCCCACCTGCCACCTGTCACCAGGCAGGAAAGGGACATGATGAAGTGTCACCAAAAGCCCTAGGAATTTAACATTCGTACAAGTGAGACTGGCAGCTTGCCATCCCGTCTATGCACATGGATTTCCTTTTCTGACTAATTTCTTTTGTAGAAGGAGTAATTAGCTTTATTACTAACATTACTTCTATCACTACCTTCAGGCAAATCATAAATGGGCAGCTGTGTCACTTAACAGTATATGCAGCACTTGAACTTTTACTCCCTAAACGCTCATGATAGATAGATAGTGATCCCCATATGTGTGTGTGTTATGTGCATGTAGAGTTTCAATTGGGAACGCACACCACCATCATCAAGATTGACACCAGATAGTCATTTTATGAGCACCTACCATAATCTCTGCGTCAAGGACCTCCAATTTAATGAGAAAGAGCCAGAAAGAGAGAGAATTCAGAAGAGCAGAATATCTATAAAAAGAGTTGGAGGGCCTTGCATAGCATACGCTGACAATTCTCAAAAGGTGGTTCAGAGACCTCTGTGGGACCCTGAGACTCTCAGGGAACCCAACAAGCTACTTGCATAACAATACTTAAAACCTGGATGGAAGTGGAACACATTATTCTTAGTAAAGCATCACAAGAATGGAGAAGCATGAATCC
>CAUYRH010094475.1:0-15201 GCA_963574655.1 Perodicticus potto
CGGGCGCCTGCAGTCCCAGCTACTTGGGAGGCAGAGGCAGGAGACTCGCTTGAGCTCAGGAATTGGAGGTTGCTGTGAGCTGTGATGCAACAGCACTCTATCCAGGGTGACAGCTTGAGGCTCTGTCTCAAAAAAAAAAAACAAAACAAAACATTTCTTCAAAGAAGATAGACAAATGACCAATAAGCACACGAAATGAAACTCAACATCAATAATCATTAGGGGGAATGCAAATCCAAATCACAATGAGACTGGGCAGTGTGGTTCACACCCCTAATCCCCCAGCACTTTGGGAAGCCAAGGCAGGAGAATTGCTTCAGGTCAGGAGTTCAAGCCAGCCTGAGCAAACCAAGATCCCACCTCTATAACAACTAGGAAAATTAGCTGGGCATGGTAGCATGCACCTGTAGTCCCAGCTACACGGGAGGCTGAGGCAGGAAGATAACTTGAGCCCAGGTGTCTAAGGTTGCTAAGCTGTGATGACACCACAGTATTCAAGCTCTGGAGACAGAGCAAGACCCTCAAAAAAAAAAAAATTTACTATAAGATACCACTTCATAGGATGGCTATTAAAATACACACATATGGAAAATAAGAGGTGTTGGTGAGGGTGTAGAGAAATTGGAACCCTTGTGTACTGCTGGTAGGAATGTAAACAGTGACATGAGGAATGTAAAATAGTGCAGCCACTGTGGAAAATAGTATGGGATTCCTCAAAATATTAAAAATAGAATTACCATATGATCTAGCAACCCCACTTCTGGGCATATATCCCGAATGATTGCATACCAAGACACAGATATTTTATACCCATGTTCATTGTACCAGTATTCATAAAGGCCAAAAGGTGGGAATAACCCAAGTGTTCATCAACAGATGGCTAGAAAGA
The DNA here is from genome assembly GCA_963574655.1 of Perodicticus potto. Lineage (NCBI taxonomy): Eukaryota > Metazoa > Chordata > Mammalia > Primates > Lorisidae > Perodicticus > Perodicticus potto. The sequence goes on from CAUYRH010094475.1 coordinate 890, forward strand.
CAAAATGTAGTATATACATACAATGAAATATTATCCAACCTTAAAGAGGAAGGAAATTCTAACACACGCTACAACATGGGCCAACCTTGAGGACATTATGCTAATTGAAATAAGCCAGTCACAAAAAGACAAATACTGTATTAATTATTCCACTTATATGAGATATGGTGAGTATTCAACTTTATAAGGGGCAGAAAGTGGAATGGTGATTTCTAGGGACTGGGGGGATGGAAAATTAGTGTCTCTTGGTTACAGAGTTTCAGTTTTGCAAAAGAACTTTTAAAAAAAGTTCTGCAGATGGATAGTGATGATGGTTGTATACAATGTGAATGTACTTAATGCCACTAAACTGTATACTTAAAAATGGATAAGATGATTAAAAAAACAAAGTATTGGTCCTGGGTTCTTCTGCTCCACAATACAGTCTAGGTTCCTCTCTACCCGTCTTATAGGAAACCCCCCCCCCTTTTTTTTTACTTTTCCTGCACACTTTCTTCCTTAGCTGGAGCTGAGGGTCTGCAGCAGCCACAATGAAATGCCTCTTTGCTTTGAGAAACCAAGCCCAGGGATTCCATGGTGAGCCTCATGAACAGGTGCTCTAGAGAACAGGGGCAGTGGCCCACAGCAGCCCTGACTTGTTCATGAGGAATCGTCTCCTATGGGGTCTCCTGGTGATTTCTGCTATTAGCACCTACCTGGCCTCAGGAACAGCTCATGCAGGCTTTGGAAGATTATGTAGAACAGTGGAGACAGCTCAGATTCTGGAGGCAAAAACTTGAGTACACTGTGCAAGTTTGTGATACATCAATTTATATTAAGTTTGTAGTCAACTCACAAAAATACCTAACATATATTGCACCTTACTGTAGGCCAAGTCTGGGTTAATGCTTCGACACTAATGATAGTAGTGTTTTCTTCATTTTATAGATAAAAAAACTGAGTCTTAGATTAGGTAACTTGCTCAGTCACACAGCTGACAAGTGGCGGACCCAGATTCGAATGTAGGTCTGTCCATTTCCTAAGGTTTCATTTTCCCCCACTAGCTCGCTGATGGTGTTTGAGATAAGAGCTTTAGTTGGCCCTTATGTCTGACTAGGCCCACCTTTATTTAACTGAATTTAAAGGACCTTAACCCCCTTACAGTCATTCACACCACCTCCTCACTCTTCTTCTCACCTCTGACCCCAAATGCACCACTTCTAAGAGGAGTAGCAGTGACCAGAGACAGAGTTTGTCCTGTCAGTGCCTTGACTAACAAGACTGTGATGTCCTGGGGGGAGGGCAATTCTGAGCCCTCTGGACAGCAGGTTGGTCCAGCTGTGACGGGGGCCAGCCAGCTGCTCGAGCTGGTCCCTCCAGTCCCAGAGATTTCTGCTGGATGGGAGCTCCCTGCATCTCCTGCCGCCAGGAGCGGAACACCAAAAAGTGCAGTCTCCCTGTCTTTCCTGTCCCCTTTGACGTGGAGCCTTCTCTGCATATTAGGACAGTCCTCTGAGAGTCCCTCTCTCCTTCGTACTTTTCAGTATAATTCTGCGTTAGAGGCAAATGACTCAGGTGTTTAGTTTACTCCATAATGCCTTCATAAGGAAAGCTCAAAAATAAGAATCAAAGGATAAATATTCCCAAAACATTTCCTTTCAGGTTATAAGTGACATGTTATAGACCACAGCTTGTCGATCTACAATTGTACTTATTGTACAGGATTTTATCTGTAATTGAGCAGATGTGAGGAAGCCACTTTGAAATTTAGAACCCGACTCGGTGCCTGTACCTCAAGTGGCTAAGGCGCCAGCCACATACACCTGAGCTGGAGCGTTCGAATCCAGCCTGGGCCTCCCAAACAACAATGACGGCTGCAACCAAAAAATAGCCGGGCGTTGTGGCAGGTGCCTGTGGTCCCAGCTACTTGGGAGGTGGAGGCAGGAGAATCCCTTGAGCCCAGGAGGTGAAGGTTGCTATGAGCTGTGATGCCACGGCACTCTACCCAGGGTGACAGCTTGAGGCTCTGTTTCAAAAAAAAAAAAAAGAAAAAGAAAAGAAAAAGAAATTTAGAACCCACTTCCTCACAGAAGCAAAATTATACCTGGGAGTATGATGAGTAAGGGTGAGAATAGGTTTCCATGCCAGCCACAAAATTTTATTTCATAACAGCTGAATTACTGAATGTTTGCAATGAAAAATAGCGGTAAGGTGCTTGAACAAATCACAATACCGTTGGATAAGAACAACTAAAACCAAAAATAATACATTTGAACAAGACACGTAATTACCTGAATGCTGATTCTTCTTGAAGATAGGTGGAGATGTATTGATAGGGATTCTAAAAGGAGCTCCTAGTCATTTTTCAGAATGTTAGAATTGAAGCTTTCTCTTTTATAATTGAATAAAACTGGCCCTTGATTAGATTTCATTTTACTTCAGAACATTGGCTTTTCTTGGCTCTTGGAATCTTAGAATTGAAAGCACCTGAGGGGGCTCGGCGCCTGTGGCTCAACCAGCTAAGGTGCCAGCCACATACACCTGAGCTGGCGGGTTCGAATCCAGCCCGCCCGCCAAACAACAATGACGGCTGCAACCAAAAAAAAATGACCGGGCGCTGTGGCGGGCGCCTGTAGTCCCAGCTACTCAGGAGGTGGAGGCAGGAGACTCGCTTGAGCCCAGGAACTGGAGGTTGCTGTGAGCTGTGATACACAGCACTCTATACAGGGTGACAGCTTGAGGCTCTGTCTCAAAAAAAAAAAAAAAACCAATTGTGTTTCTTTCAATTTAGAAAATACAAAAGAAGAAAAATAGACACCCCCCCCCCCAAAAAAAAGAAAGCGCCTGAGGGTTGTTCAGGTTCATTCTCTTCCCTAATACAGGTAACCTTTTTACCATGTTCCTGCCAGCTGGCCAATCAAGTGTTACTTAAACGTTCTCATGGTCTGGGGGCGTCTTACTTCTAGAGGAAGCCTGTTGGATTTTCGTGCCATTCTAGTGGCTAGAAAATTCCTCTTACATAGCACTGAAATCCAGATATTTTCTGCCCATTTTTCCTCCTCTTCTCTGCCCCTCCAACCCCCTAAAAAAATAAATAAATCTACCAGAGCTAATTCTTATTCTTCCTCTTGTTCTGTTCTTTATCTAGAACAAAGTAATATGATTTGCATATAAAATGTTAGACACTTTTCCTAAGCCATAAGAGCCTGGCAATTTCTTCATAAATCCTTTTATTAAATACAGCAGAACAAAACATTTTCAATTAAATCCATCAATCCTGACTTGTTTAAAGTGATTATTTGTGTTTTTGGATTAATAGTCCTTTTAAACATTCTTGGATTTCGGAACTTCCATAGTTGAGCCTTACCCTTGGACATTAGGCGCCCCTTGTTTCTTACTCACAAACTCCTATCTATGTGTAGTGTTCTCTCCAGACACAGGGATCAGGGGCAAGTAACTTCCATTATGAGGCTGTCTGCAGGTTCTTCTTTTTTCCTGATTATTTTCGACAATTAGTGATAGTGCTCTTTGTTCTAAATTAGCGTTTTTATTACCTTTCATTAGTGTCTTCCTGAATTGCCTCTGGGATCCTTTCTATCCTTGGTAATCTAAAGTGATTATGTTTAATACATACAAGTACAGCATAAATATCTTCATTTCGAGGTTCAATTTATTGGGTTGGGCCACATGAAATTTACATTTTTATAGTAAAAAAAAATAGGTGAACAGCAGCAATTTCAAAAGGTTCAGCCCATTATAATCTAATGTTTTGTCCTTAAAAGAGTACTAGGGGCCAGATGTCACATGATGGCTCATGCCTGTAATCCCAGAATTCTGGGAAGCTGAGGTGGGAGGATCATTTGAGGCCAGGAGTTGGAGATCAGCCTGGGCAATATAGCAAGGCCCCATCTCCACAAAACAAAACAAAAAAAGGATGAAAATATAAGATGTAGTTCTCAAAGAGTCAGATGGGCCAGGAAGCAGACAGGATGTGGAATGAAAAGCCACTGATTTTGAGTGGAAAGTCACTTTACCTTCTTGGGTTCAGTTTCCACATCTACACAAAGGAAAGATGATAAAAATGTTTATCTCACAGTTGCTGGGAGGCTCGGGGTGACAATGTTAAGTAAAAGTGCTTCTTAAACTGCATAAGCTAATTGTGTAGGATAAAACAAAAGTGGTGAAGGCTTCAGTATGGTACACAGTGGGCAGTATGAAGAGATGATGGAGGTGTTAAAGTAACTAAGTGTTGGGGTAGAAGACTGGAATCTGAATCCTGGCTCCACCCATGACTGCTGACCTTGTGTGAGATACTTAAAATCTATAAAATGGATTAAGAGCCTCTCCCATGAGGTAGACTTCCTAGCCTGGGAGTGCCAAGTAATGTTAATTTCCTACCTGCCCTTTGTCCTAGTTATGATACCTCTATAGCACCAGGTCTAGGGTGTTTTCAAGCTGAACCCTTTCCAGTGCTGTTCAGGCAGCCAAGGTTCTGATTCTAGCTCCCTCCATAGGTTTTTCAGAGACCACAACATTATCTCCTGTCTGTATCCTTCCCATTCTGTCAGATTCTGTTCCTGTCCTACCCTGGACCCTTTCTCCAGCTCACCAATAGCAACTCCATCTTGCTTTATGGTAGTCCAAGAAATAGTGGTTTATTCCCCTCTTCTACTTTTCTTCTGCTTTCTACAAGTAGGATTTACATCTATCTGAGTTGAAAATGCAAGTTTTTCCCTAGCCTGCATCTCGGGCACCTCTCAATGGCCTATTCTCTTATAGGGTTTAATTCTGGCACCTGAAGGTGACATTTGGACAACATTATTATACAGATGGACTGATACATAATGGGAGCTGTGCTGAGACCCTGTCATGGTGGTTATGAGCGTGCCACTCTTCAATTCAAAGAAGAGCAGAACAAAGGGCAGTTCTGTGAAAACTGCCTCAGGTCTACTTTATTCTGGGTGAGATGTCCTGTCTGTGACAACCATCCATCTGATATTATTTCAGACATTAAAGGGCTTGGCATCAAAGCCTCGAATAGGAACAAATCAGGCAGGCCACATCTCTCTCTAAATACACCTCTGCCCTGCTGCCTCCAGAACCTGTGCTGTCAAAGGAACTTGTGCTTGTCTCTGTGGGGCCCTCTGCCAAGATGCTGCATTTTACCCTTTTGTAGCCAGCCTGCTGTGACTTAGCTTATCTCCAATGCCGATTTCAACAGTGGACTTTCATTGTTGCTGGTGCCCACTGGAAATCTGTGAGCTCCGCATGAAGACGACGCACCTTATCATTTGAGGGGAAAAGAGGGAGTGTTGAGCGTGATCCTTGTTCCTTAGAGCCTCACAAGCCAGCTGATAGAGCTCAGAGCAAAAATGAGAGCCTTGGAATTTGATCCCAGAGAAGATCCCATAGACTGTGCTTTCTGAGAAGCTAGAGATGATGGAGAGGAGGTCACCCCTGAAAATGAAATGTTCCCCAAAGAGAAGCTCTTAGAGTAGCTAAGCTAAAACCACTCCCTTCCCCCCTCCCCCAGAAGAACACAGGGACCCAGGAGTGATACGCACTGAACATGGCTTGGGGAGAAGAGACGGTGGATGGTACTCTGGACTGCTGGGAATGTGCCATCCTCTCTGCTTATGGGAGGTCAGAGGGAGGAGGACCTCAGCGGCTTCAAGGAGGGAGCAGCCTTGCAGGGCACAGAGCTCTCAGGAGCAGGATTGTGATGTGGCTGGCAGGAAGGAGGGTCTGGACCCTCCTCTCATCACCCTGCTGCCTTCCCTGTGTCACTGTCTCCTTGAGAACAGCTCCTCATTGACGATCTGTACAGGAGTAAAACTGCGGCCATAACCCAAGCCCTGCAAACAGGCATGGGAAGGCTTTTGGTTTACAGCCATTGCCATTTGTGATACAAACCCTCTGCCTTCTAGGCAGTCAGTGAACAGCCTGCCCCTCTCTTTGCCCTGTATCCTTCCCATTCCCTCAGATTCTATTCCTGTCCTACCCTGGACCCTTTCTCCAGCTCACCAATAGCAACTTGCTTTATGGTAGTCCAAGAAATAATGGTTTATTCCCCTCTTCTACTTTTCTTCTGCTTTCTACACGTAGGATTGACATCTATCTGAGTTGAAAATGCAAGTTGTTCAGCTAAGCTGGCCATTATGGTAGGACTGGGTTGTATAGTTTTCCCACCATGGTCCGCCAGCCCCAGCCTTAACCTCTGATTTTGATACTGTGGCCACCTGCCTTCCCTTCCACCCGGCCCTGTAGGCCTCAGGAAGTGTGGCTGCCACCCTTGTACACAGATGGGCAAACAAATATTTCCATTGCTGGCTCCCAACTACAGGGAGGAGACCTGGGCTGAAAACACTTCTCAGCTCAACATGTCCCAGTGTCTCCCACCTCACTTCAAATGAAAACAAAGTCCTTTGGGTGGTGGTAAAGAAGGTCTGTAAGACCTGTCCAGAGCCTATTCTCTGACTTCATCTGCTAGGCATTCATTTCCTGTTGCCGCTATACAATTTACACGAACTTGGTGGGTTCAAACAACACAAATTTATCATCTTAGATATCTGTAGCTGGACGCCTGACAGGTCTCAGTGGGCTAAACTCAAAGTGGCAGCAAGCAGGATCGCACTCTTTTTTTTTTTTTTGAGTCTCTAGAGGAGAAGCTATATCTTGCCTTTTCCAGCTTCTAGAAGTCACTCACATTCCTTGCCCCATGTTCCCTTCCTCTATCTTCAAAGCCATCCATGTAACTCTGCTGCTTCTGAGAGACATGCTGCTTGGTCATGTCTCCCATGGACCACAGCAGGAAAGCTTCTTTTTTTTTTTGTTTTGTTTTGTTTTGTTTTGTTTTGTTTACCCTTAGATGGGGGTCTTGCTATATTTCCCAAGCTGGACTTGAACTCTTACATTCAAGTGATCCTTCCACCTCAGCCTCCCAAGTAGCTAGGAACACAGGCCTAAGCCACAACACCTGGCCAATTCTCTACTTTTAAGGACAACCATGATTGCATTGTGCCCACCAGAATAATCTGGGATAACCACCCTATCACAAAGTCCTTAACTGACTCATCTGCAAAGTCTCTTTTGCTGTGTGAGGCAACATACTTACAGGTTCTGGGGATTAAGCTGTGAACATCTTTAGGGGAACATCATTCTGTCTACCACTCTCCTGACCAGGCTGCCTGACTGAGAGTTCACCAATCCAGCCAGGCATGCTCTCACCTCAGGGCTCGAACCTTTGTTCCCTCTGCCTGGGACACTCCAGGTATCCCAGCTCCTCAGAGACTTGGACGGCTTGCTGTCACATGACCTCCATGTCTGCTTGAGTATTACCTGACCACCAAGGCCTTCCCTAACCCCTCTCGGCTCTCGCCACACTGTAGACTCCCTTCACTGTGTTACTTTTCTTCATTGCATTTTTCACTACCTGACATAGTTGTTAATGTTCTCCTGAAAATTTCCTCCCACAAATACCAGAATTTTGTCTATTTTATTCATTGCTGTAGCTGAACATCTAGAAGCATGTCTGCCATATAAGACGTTCTCAGTGGGCCCGGTGCCCATAGCTCAGTGAGTAGGGTGCCACTGAGACTGGTGGGTTCGAACCCAGCCCAGGCCTGCTAAACAACAATGACAACTGCAACCAAAACATAGCCAGGTGTTGTGGCAGGCACCTGTAGTCCCAGCTACTTGGGAGGAAGTGTTTGAGGTTGCTATGAGCTGTGACGCCACAGCACTCTACCCAGGGAGACAGCTTGAGACTCTGTCTCAAAAAAAAAAAAAAAAAAAAAAGACATTCTCAGTGAACACTTATGGAAAGGAAGGAAAGCCCCCTGCCAAGTTGGCTCAGCATGTTCTCTGTCTTCTTGGAACTGTAGAGGAAACTGGCATAAGCTTCAGCAGGAGGGCCTGAGGATGGGAATGGGAAATAATGTTCTGATGCTTGGAGTTTGGACTGGGGAAGTCTTCTCTGGGGACACCTGGGCTAAGCACTTCTCATTTATTTGGGATGATTGAAGGATGGGCAGATCCCATCCACATCCTATTGCTGGCAGGTTCACATCCATCCTATTACTGGAAATCCTCAGTAAACTGACTGGAGTTTTATCAAACTCCACTTTCCCTATTAAAGCATCAGAAACCTCTTTCATTGCAAGCTGTGAAGCTACAGCCTCCCACAGCTGCTGCTTCCATCTGCCAGGGAGGGGGACATCAACAGTGGATTCATAATGCCAGCCCTTGTAGTGGGCACTTAGCAATCCTAGGCCTACCTAAATTGAAACTCAGTCAAAGTGACAGACTGGAACTTTTCACTGCCCTACTTTGGGAACACTTTGACCCACTTAGAGGTAATGCTTTTGGAAGTGGATAAAACCTGGAGTGGTTTGTTTTTAGCAGCTCCAGCTGCAGCCATCTTTCACTTTGATAAATAGCTCATCTCTTCCTGCACTCAGGCCAACTCAGGCAGCTGCTCAGCACACACCTCAAGGCACCTGGCCATGTTGCTAGCAGCTCTACCTGTCTGTCCCCAGAAAAGATCAGGAATACTGGCCAGAGGTGACATCCAGGTACTCTGTGCAATCCCAGTTCTCCATCAGTATGGTCTGGGTCACCCCTGCTTTGAACCTGGCTTGGACTAGAAGTTGATCAGTGATACTTCCTTTCTGGAAAAAAGAGGGTGACCAATAGGGTGAGCTGGGCCTTAACTCTTTTGAGGATACATGGGACAGCCAGAAAGAGGTGGACGATGTTAGATGGACAAGCACAGAGGAACATATTCAGAGGGTGGAGGTTGAAAATGTGTAGGTTGAGCTCAGCAACAGTATAGTCATTAGAGTTCAGGAGCTGTCACCAGGGGACAGTGGAATCCATGCAGCCCGCAGTGGTGTGGTGGTTAGACCACATTAAACAGGTAAGCAGAAGAAGAAACTTCTGCCCATGATGCTGGCCATCATGCTTTTCTGTAGACATTACTATTAAAATAACACATATCACCTGGGAATAGTTACTCACGTGGACGTTATGCACATGCAATTTTGAAAAAAATTTTGGAGTTTAAATTAAATACAGACACAGTGTACACATTGCACCTGTTTCTCCAATCTCACATGTTTCTGGTCACTGTGACTATTTTCACATCAAGAAGCTTCTACCTTATGTCCAGTCCTGATCTGTCTCCAGTTTCTTTTTTCTGCCACAGAAAATTCAATGAACTTCTTCCCTTAATATTCACCCAATCATCTTTGTCTTTTCTCAGGGAACATGTCTTATAAACAATTCAGTTTAGTGACTTGCATATAGTAGATCAAAACCCAAATTTTTTTTAATAAATGGTCAGTATTTGATAAGAATCTTAAGAGTTTTAAGCCACAGCTATAAATGGAGGCCAAGACTGGGTAATTTGGAGACAAATATGAACCATCCTAATATGAGCAATTAGGCAGTTCATAGGTCAGAAATCTACTCAAGGAAGAAGAGAATTAAGGAGTGTGTCATTAGCAACCAGGGAACAAGGGATCCAAAGACAGGCTGTCAGAGTTTGAGAAAGTAAAATCATTTATGTGCAGATGTTTTCTAAACTCTATCTACCAAGCAGGAACTCTATCCCAGAGTGTAGGTGGCCTTGAGCCCCAAGGTCAGTAGTTCTCAGCCCTGACTTCATATTGAATCCTCTGCACAGCTTTTTAAGCTCTATAGATGTATAACTCAGAACCTGGGGGTGGGTGCCAGAGGTGAGACTCCCCACAAGGGACAAAGGCCAGTGGTTGGGGTGGGTTGGGGAGAGGTGGGCCTTTCCTTCACATTCTCCAGGAACCGTTTGGGGGAATGTCCCAGAAAAGGCCTCAGTACTTGCACAATAATCACGTGAATCTCTAGGCCTGAGTTGGGGCACAGTTGCTAATGCTTATGTCTCTCTTCTGGGCTTTCACTAAAAAATGTGGGGAAATTTTGTGGGTTAGAAAAATTCTATTCCCATAAATCTAAAGAGAATAAACCTAAAGGAAAAACTGGACATATGCCTTAGGGTTAAGGAGTGATGCCTGAGGTCATGGGCAGTGTTACTAACTGCCGTGGCTAACTTGCTGGAAGAGGCAGTCACACTGGTCCTTGAGGCCAAGCCTGACATTGTGGTACACCTGGTCCACTACATCCACTGTTGTGGAGAATGGTGGGACATAAAATGGCCACATAGGTAGTCGAAAGCCTAATTCATGTAAAATAGACTTAGGCTGAAGATACCACTGAAGATAAAGTCTCCCGAAAATGAGAATGAGAGTCATTTCTGTTTGGAAATTAAGAATGCTCTAAAGACAGCGCTGATAGCTCAGGAGTTTTCAGTATTGACTTTGGGAGTAGGTGGGTAGTTGTTTGAAAACTTGAAAATACAGACATTTAGTTGGTTTACACAAAAAGGAATGGGGAGGTGCAAGTAAAGTCCAGTAATGAATGAGACTTTGGAGAAAAGCATATCCAGTTGTTCAGATGACCTCATTAGAAACCTCTCTCGTTGCTTTCCTGGTGTTGGCTTCATTCTCAGGCAGCTGCTTCTTACCTGGTTATGGCAAAATTGCCTCTAGCTCAGCAGTTCTCAACCTGTGAGTCATGACCCCCTTGAAACAATGAAAATATATCCTACATATCAGATATTTACATTATTATTCATAACAGTAGCAAAATTACAATTATGAAGTAGCAACAAAAATAATTTTATGGTTGGGGGGTCAGTACAACCTGAGGAACTGTATTAAAGTGTCGTGGCATTGGGAGGCATTAGGAAGGTTGAGACCACTGCTCTAGCTGCTTTGGGCTAACATTCCACCAATTTAGAAATCTTGTGGAAGGAGATTGCTGTTCCCCACTAGTTCTTGCTAAGGTCTCAAGGTTTATGCTCATTGCATGGAACTTGGGTCATATGCTAGATCTGGTCGAGTCCCAGTGATGATCTAGCCAGCCCCAGATCAGGGACTCGTCCTTGGAGTGGGAGTGAACAGGGGAGCATGTCAGCCACATCTAAAAAACAGGGTCTGAGAATGGAGGAGAGCTGATTTCTTGAAGAAAAGTCAAGGTCCGATTATAAAGAAAGAGGGATACAGATTGCAGGGGGCAAGGAAAAAATTTAAATCTCGAGTGACTCTCAATGTCTGGTCCCTGTACCAACAACATCAGCATCACCCAGGAACTTACAACAGTGCAAATTCTTAGTTCCCACTCAGACCTCCTAAATCATAATCTCTGGGGGTGGATCCCAGTAATTGGGTTTTAACGTAACACCCAGATGATTGTGAGGCACACTTAAGTTTGAGAACCATTTATTGCATACATGGTTTTCAAACTATGCTGCATATTACACACACCTGGGGAACCTTTCAAACATACTGACACCCAGCTGCACCTAAAGTCAATCTGAATCTCAGGGTATGTGTCTGAATCTCAGGGTATGTGAATCTCAGGGAGAGAAGACTGAGACAACACAGTATCAAACTTGATTCCACCCTAGAATCACTTAAAATTTTCAAAAGCTTTCCTCTTAATTCTTACTAGCACCAATGTTTAAAATCATTGTCCCTCACCATTTCTTCTAAATTATCTTAAAAACTTTAACTTAAAACATCTAGATGCAGACTAGAGCATCTACATATCTATTTTTTTTTTCTTTTTCTTTTCTTTCTTTCTTTTTTTTTTTTTTTTTTGAGACAGAGTGTCAGTATGTCGCCCTCAGGAGAGTGACGTAGCATCAGAGCTCCCAGCAACCTCAAACTCTTGGGCTTAAGCAATTCTGTTGCCTCAGCCTCCCAAGTAGATGGGACTACAGGTGCCCACCCCAACACCCGGCTATTTTTTTGTTGCAGTTGTCATTGTTGCTTAGTTGGCCCGGGCTGGGTTCGAACCCACCAGCCTGGGTGTATGTGGCCAGTGCACTACCCCATTGTGCTATGGGTACCGCCCTCGACACCTATTTTCTTAAATCACTCAATTCATAAACTTGATCAAATTATTTGACATTGGTTCACTTTCACATTCGTGGTGAGTCTGTCCTAATAGCTACCTTCCTAAGAACCAAAAGTATTGTATTCTTGTTCACTAATGTAGACCTAGTGCCTAGAACAAAGCCTGACACATAGTAGGCACTCAATAAATATTTGCTGAATGAATGAATTGGGTCACAATCACTGGGCCCGTTGTGGTCAAGATTTCCTTGGCAGGTAGGAGACATTGGCTACTCTTATTCTGTCAGGCATGTGAGAATGGCAATAGGACTCTTGGGTTATTGGTGTCTAACCTCAGAGTGGATCTCCAGGATGGTCAAAAATGTGTTGATCATGTGAACTGAAGATGGGAGTATGTTTCTAATGGTTTTATGCCTTTAGGATAGATTAGTGGAAATATGCCAAATAATGCCATTTTATCCATACAGGACCTATTTTAGGGTCTACTCTGATTTCTGAAGAGCTGGGTCTTCCTTAAACATCTAATTTAACCCATTTTCTACAAGATGGCATTAGTCTCTTGCAGAGGACTGTGACAAAAAAGTGATCCAGTATCCCCTGAACACAAAGGCCTAGAAGGAAGATTTAAATAAGAAAGAAACTGGTTACTCACCAAGCAATTTTCATGTATCTTTGAATTATCAGAATGCTCCAAAGTGCCAAAACGATGGCTTGGTCAATAGCACTCATGCTATGATCACAAGCAAATAAAGTTAACTTTTAAGGACATTTTTTGGTCTGGGTTTGCAAGAAAATAAAATAGATACTGCCTTTGGTGATATGAAAGAAAGAACTAAATAACAGTACTGGTTTTTATGGGTCAGAACTAGAATCAGGATAACTATGTGAGGATTGGATTAAGGATCCTGCAGTAATTCAAGCTGGCAAGTTGAGACTGACCAATAGTCAGGATGGTTAGTGAATAAGGGATCTTGGGTGTGAGCTATAAGAGCAACTTGAAATGTCATTTCTCCATTTTTTGCAGAAGGAGCACCAGAGGCACATCTTGATGGAGATTCTTACCTTATTTTGCCATGTGTAAAGCGTACTCACAGTTTTGGCCCAAAATTTCGGGGCAAAAAAAATCTTTCATTTTAATTTTTTAATTCAGATTTTAAGTGTTTATACTTATGTATATAGAGACTTGTTTTTTTGTATTATAAAGGAACTTTAGCATTTATTTTTTAATATATTATGGTACAAGAAATTTTATGTAACAAATTCATCACTGTCAATATCAGATGTATCATTATCTTCAATTTCTACATTAGTAGTGTATTCTGACAAGTCACTTTTCTCAACCTGGTTAATTTCATCCTCCTCAGTTTCATCCACAGCATTGCTGATGCCGCATTTTTTAAACAATTTCGCAACTACTTATTTTTTCACACTGTTCCATGATCTTAGGATCCAATCATAAACCTGGGCAATGCTTTCTTGAATCTGCCCGTTGCCTCTACAGTCTGATGACACTCTCTCTGGGAAGAGGTCCAAAGTGTCTCTTGGCAGCTCTGTTGCCACACTCTTTAGCATGTTTAATAACCGTTAGCATAAAGTTTGCAGTGTATGAAAACCATTCAACATTTTCCAAGAGATTTTTCAATAATTTTTGTGAAAATATCAGCTAGATTGATAGCTTCCACCTAAAGTGTGCAAAGAGAAATATGTCGCTTTTCATTGACTGAAAATGTTTTCGTTATAAGTTCCACAAAACTGATTACCATATTCTAGGGTATTATTTTGCATACAGATATCATTATTGCCTTCTGGAGCTATGCTTTTGATGCATGAGCATAAATAAAAGAATTAAAAACATTTGTATAGATATGGAATTAGTACTATCCATCTATAATGCTCATCCTTATTTTCTCCTCAAAAATTTGGACAAAAAAGTGTCCATTATACACAGCAAGATACAGGCATGTAATTCTTGCTAGGAGAGGTCATCTTGGGAAGATGGCAGTAGTAGAACTAGAGGCTAGATTTTCAGTTTAGGTGCTGTTCTTTCTTTCTTTTTTGTGTTTTTTTTAATTGTTGGGGATTCATTGAGGGTACAAGAAACCATGTTACACTGATTGCATTTGTTGGGTAAAGTCCCTCTTACAATCATGTTTTGTCCCCAAAAGGTGTGGCACACACCAAGACCCCACCCCCCTCGCTCCTTCCCTCTCTCTGCTCTTCCTTTTCCCACCCCTCCCTCATTCTTTCTCTCTCTGCTCCCCCCTTCCCTCACCCCCACCGTGTCAATAATTGTCCCTAATTGTCCTCATATCAAACTTGAATACATGGGATTCATGCTTCTCCATTCTCGTGATGCTTTACTAAGAATAATGTGTTCCA
>CAUYRH010094477.1:0-11596 GCA_963574655.1 Perodicticus potto
CACACACACACACACACACACACACACACACACACACACACACGCATCTCAGGGCCGTCCAGCCCCTGTCACAGGCAGGATTCAGGCATGACAGGACAGTCAGAGAGATCTTAGATGGCCAAGAAAGGAATTAAGTCGTCCCCAGATATTTGCCAACTGCCCCCCTCCAACTCCACCCAGCCAAATGACATGGTTCAGAGTTTGGGTTTTGGGGCCAGACTTCCCAGATTGGAATCTTGGTTCCACCTCTTGCTAGCTGTGACTCAGTTTCCCCACATGCTAAAGGGGAACAGTATAGCAGTATCTACCACACATAAGGAGGTTCTACTTGGGTTTTAGCTGCTGTGATTTTTCCAACATTGCCCTAGTACTGAAGTTTTTGATCCTCAGTCAACTCCTTCATGAAATGGCCCACAAGCCACCAGCCCTCCGAAGGGTATGGCAAGGCCTAATGGGAAAAGGACTCGCAAACAGTGAATGTCACATAACTGGGGGAGGCTCCAGGCTGGGCCACTGAGGAGGGGACGCTGATATCACACTTTCTGTTCAAAGGCAGTTATCAGGGGGAAGGTAAGTGATAAGTCAACCAGGAAAGAAGACCCCCACCCCGGATCCAAGGAGGCACAGGTCTCCCTGGAGTTCAGGGGAGAGACAAGCTCCTCTGAGAGGTAATCCAGAAAGGCTTCACAAAGAAATGAATTGAGCATAATTTGGGGTAAGCTCAGCTAGCTGCAGATTTGTGAAGGATATGGTTGGTACCACTGTAGGGGTTAAAAATAGGATTTATGGGTTCAAATCCCAGTTACTCTGCTTCAAGACTGTGTGACCTTGACCAAATGGTTAACCTCGCCTACCACTGAGGACCTGGAGGTAATGACAGTATTTACTTTCATGGGTTGTTGTAGTATAGAGAGATGACACATATTAAATGTTTACCCTAATATTACAAACTTTCTGTTCTTATGTGGTAAAAATTTGGGGTAAATACAATGAAGCAATTGTTTCTACAGGTCCCAAATGTTAAGCCATCTGAGAAAAAGAGAACCCCTCCCCGACTGAGGCTCACAGGGATTTAAAATAGAAGACCCTTAACAGCCTCCTCAACTTATGCCCGACCTATTCTTACCTCTAAGCTTTTGTCCATCCAGCTCCCCTCACCTGACCAAGCTCTAGGAGGCTATCTGGTTGAACAGATTAAAATAAACAAGCAAACAAACAAACGGAAACCTGAGTCCCTGTGAAATAAATGTTTGTTGATTGCACATCAAGCATTTAACTGAAAGGATGGCATTTCTGAGGCAGCTTCCTAGTTCTAGAACAAACCAAAAAGGGGTGACGACCTGCAGTCCCAGGCCTAGGGAATAGCCCCAGGGAGTGCTGATGTGGTATACCTGCCCTCTTGGCCACTAATGTAATAAGACTTTCATCCCCTGCAGGGAAAAGCAGATCTCATAACAGGTAAGTGATCCCCCCTGCCCCCGTGTTGCCACTCCGGCCCTCCGGGAGACCTGCCTTAACAATCAGCCTCAGAGAGGGACCCAGTCAGTGCCCAGGATCGGATTCCATCTCCCCAGGGGGAGTGACCGCAGGCCCTGAGTCCGCACTCTGGGTTGCTGCTGGAAGAATCTTTCTAAGACACAGCTCTGACAGCACCTGGCCCTTGCTGGATAGCCTTCAACAGCTCCCCCACTGCCTTCAGGACAAAGCCTGGAGCCTGGGTGTGGCATTGGAAGCCCCTCAGATCCCTGTCTTCATCTGCCTTCCACCTTCCCAGCCCTCTGCTTGACTCACACTTCCAGTTTTTCTTGCTGTTGGTTCCCAGAAGCGCCCTCACCTTCCTGAGCACTCTGCCTCTGGCTGCCGCCTCTTCTCCCCCAGGCAGAGTCTTGCTCATCCTCCTGGACTGTCCTCTGCACCAGGAAGCTGCCCCCTCCCCTGCCTATACCCTGCCGCCCTGTTTTACGTTGTCGTCCCACTGAACTGTGATTTCCTTGGTCCTCCCCACCGGACTGCGATGTCCTTGAGGGCAGGCGCGGCCCTGGCTTTGTGTCTGTCCCCATGCTCCCCAGCCTGGGGCCTGGCACTGAGCCGGACAGGGGCTCAGGGAGCCTCTGCCGTCTGGAGTAGCTCCAGTGTCACAGGGTTCTCAGTGGACTCTGTCACTAGGGAAATTAGGTCACATTTTCAGGTGGCATCTTTGCCCCCAGGTTTTACCTAAGTGGGTTCATTCAACCATCAATGAGTCTGTAATCTGTGCCAGAGCTGAGGGAATAAACCAGACACAGCCCCGAAGCTCACGTCCTACAAGGTGGAGGCAGCTGATAGCAAGAACTCAAGGGAATAAACGAGATCATTTTCCAGGGGTGAGTAACAGTATGTGGGGTGGAACAGGTAGCATCTGGATTCTGGAGGGCTCCTCAGAGAAGGAGGCCTCTGAGCCTTGATGGAATCAAGGGGAAGGTGGGATGGGTGACTTGGGCGAGGTTTTCTCACAGGCCTCTCCTTTCAGATCTGTCTGCACAGCCCCGCTCAGCAGTGGGTCATTTCTATGCAAGAAACCAGCTGCGGCGGGCAAAGGAGATGGTGTCTGTGAGCAAAGGGTCTGGGGCTGGCCGACGTCCACAGAGGCCCAGGCTCCAGTACGGCTTCCTCTTAGCTCTGCCCTGAGTCCCTGCCGGACCCGTGTAAAATCAGAAAGTCTCTTTCTCTTGTCCTGGGGTTTCATTTCCTGACTGTGTCCCCAGAGATGCTGCTAACCAGATGCCCGAGGAGAGCTGGCATCCTCCAGGGCGAATTCCTCTGCCCTGAATGGTAACCAGTGGCTGACCGGCCCTTGGTCACCTACCCCGAGCTCTGTGCCCACCTCCTGCTCACCATGCTCTGGCTGGATGAAGCCCAGACATGGAACCTCTGTCCCCCTCCCCGTGTCGTCCCCTCCCCCATCACCCCCATCCCTGGGGCTGAGGGCAGCTTGTTCGGCCTCAGCCGCTGCATATTTAATTAAAATGGAATCACAGTTCACCCAGGAACCGTGGGGGAGAACAAAAGGCCCTTTCACGGTGGGAACTGGCTCCCCTTACAGGCGTCAGCTGCGGATTTACTCACAAGCCTCTGGTTTCAAACTCCAGACAGGCTTGGCACTTTGGTCCCCAAACAGCAGGACCTGGAGCCCTCTCCCCGCCTGGGCCCAGCAGTGCAGACTCTGGCTTGGACAGGGGCCGCTGCATGCCAGTGTCCTGGTGGCACCCGGGCATCACACCTGCCCTGCTTCCCAGAAAACCAGCCTGCTCCCTCCCCACAGAGGGCAAAGTGAGGGCATGAGGGGGTGTGGGAGGATGAGCTAGGATGAGGGGGTGACCATAGGAAACAGATGGATGTCATGTGGAGTCCCAGATGGAGCGTTTGGGGCAGGGCAAGACGGAGAAGTCCCCAGGAAAGACTCATCACCCAGCAGCTGAGGATCCCCTATCCTGCATGCAGGCGATACTCCCAGGTTCCAAGACCTGGACACGCTCCAAGCCTGCAAAACCAGCGCACACAGGGTGCCCTCGGGAGTCCCCTTGTGGGTGCTGTGAGCCTGGTGTGCACCAGCCTGGCCTCACGGGCCTGCCCAGGTGAGAGATCGCAGGGGCCTCTGAAGATCTCTCTGCAGGACACTGTGAGCCAAGTGTGGCAAAGGGCAGGGAAGTGGCCACAATCTCTAGGCAGAACAGAAGGAGGTGTCTCCAGAGGCCATGGTTGGAGCCCAGTGTGAGCCAGGACACTCTGGGAACACTCAGAATTGGTACACATGAGTCAAGTTGGGTTATAGCCCCAGGCCCACAGAAACGGGGACGCCACTGGCTGGTCCCTGGGACAGGCTCCAGTAGTGGAATATTAAGCATTAGCCCTGGAAGCTGAGGATAACTCAGGGAGGGAGAGCCTGGCCCAGTCGGGAAGCCTGGGATCCCGCCTGGTCTGCCCCAGCCTGGCAGTGAGACCTTCCCCTCTCTGGGCTTTGGTTTCCGCTTCTATAAACTGGAGCTCACCATTTGCACCCCTGGTTGTAGAGGAACAATGACTCAGAGGTCTCTGAGGTCCATTTCATCATTTTCTGTCTGCTCTTGTTCATTCAGAATAAACCTACACGCTCCCTTCCCAGACCCTCATTAAGGTCAGTAGCTGATCAGAGCCCTGCAGGGGAGACCTGGCAGGCAGGGACAGCAGGGCTTGTGGGCACGCACACCCACACAGCCCATGCGCCTTGGAGGGGAGGGCTGCAGGGGGGGCCACACCCTAGCACTCGGGCAGCACCCAGCAGAGGCTGACGGGTTGAGGGGGGCTCTGATCCCGTTAGAAGCCAGGCCCTGAGTTTCCTTCAGCCATATCCCCCCTCTCTATCCTTCCAGGGGCAAAGGGAAGCTTGCTTAGTTTTCTTCATCCCTGCCCCCCACCCCCCCATCTAAGCCTGCTCTCGGGCACTTAATTCATTAATATGAAATGAAAGGGATGCTGGGCTGCCCCTTCCTGAAGGTGACCCAGAGTAAACCGAGGCCATGTGGGGAGGGGGCCTTGGAGGTGGCCTTCCCCAGTGGGCAGAAGAAGCAGCTGAGGATGAGCGAGTGCTGGCTCGAAGCTCTGAGTCCCCTTCTCATCCTCATCAAAATGGAAAAAGCACCAAAAACTTCTCACTCCTGTGGTCACAGAATGTGGGGTTTTGTTCTGGAATCCTGCCCACTCTTCACCCCCTTTTCTTGTCCATTGTGGGTTCCTGGAAGGGCTGCAGGATGATGCCTGGCTTTCTGCCGAGCACGCCCCAGACCACAGGGCTCAGAGAAGGGATTTTAGGAAGTGCCACACAGTGCCACCCACAGCGGGGGACACTTCCCATTCCTTTTCATTCCTGCGGGTTAGTTAGGAGGAAAGACTCAGCTCAGGGCTAAAGTACCTTCACATCCCCTGACGTGCTGACGCTCTCCCTTCTGAGACAGACAGAGAGAATAAGGGTACAGCAGCCGTGAATTTAATATATATATCTTGATGGTCAGCGCCTATGTTTGCTGAGCACCAGTAGATTCCATTTCACTTGCATAATAAAGTTTCTTTTTAAACATTAAGTATCGATGGTGAACTGATGAAACACGAACAACTGGGTGATAGTGAAGGTGGTTCACAGACATGGTGAAAAGCAAATGACTGAAGTTGGGGATAAACCAACGTGGATGGCCAACTCCACCCACCTTTGGCAGATGGGCGAAAGGACGTGCCTGCGGTGAGCTTGCCGCGTAGCTGGGATTCGAACCTGACCCTGATAGGCACCACCTCTCGGAACCCCCCTCCCCCTCCTCCACTTGTGTGGCTGTTCAAGTCTCTTCTCTCTGGACGGGGCCTCCTTCTTTTCTGTATTTCTCATCTCCCTCCTCTCCTGTGTCCCGTCTGCTCTCTAGACCCTGTGAGACTCTGTCTGTGCCATCCTCACACTGGTCAACAGCAGAAACCTCCATTAGCGAGAAACCGCTGTGAGGCAGTTAGAAAGAAGCCAGACCAGCCCGGGTGACTCCCCAGCATCCCCCTTCCCTGCGCCTGGCTGCCTTTCCTCCCTAGGAAAACGGTAACAATTTGGCTTAAACAAGCCGGGCCTCTGAAAGGCCTAGCGCCGTGCCTGGTGTGTGTGGCGGCTGCTCGGTCCCTGTTAGTTCTCTAATAGAACTGTTTCTTTCCAAAAGGATTGCAGTATTGCTGTGAATGTCCTTGGTGTGTTCAGTGACATTCTTAGAGAAGATGAGGAGTCTTAAAACCGCTTCAAAAATAGACAAGAAGTCATTTACAATTTGTACACTCATTGTTAGAATGCAAATACCGCTGCTAAAAGCCTGCTCTCTGGAGTGGGCTTGTTAAACCATCAACCTGCATAGCAAACCCTTTTCTCTTCCCAAGCACAGGTAGAAACCTCTCCTGCCTTCAGGATAACAGAACTCAGAGACTGGCTCCTGGGAAGGAGATTTTATGGATGCGGCCACTCTGGGGCCTGGGTAACCCATGTGCGTTTGTTCCCTGCCCTCCTTCAGCTGCTCAAGTCACATGAAGGGTCGGCAAGAATCAATCAGGGCTGAGGTGTTCTTACGTCTGTGTTCCGGCATTAAGATTCATTCACGCCTTCCTCCCCTTCAGCCTTTCTAGGGAAAAACACTTAAATCCTAACTCAAGAGATAAACTTGGCTTGGTGCCTGTGGCTCAACGGGCTAAGGCGCCAGCCACGTACACCTGAGCTGGCGGGTTCAAATCCAGCCCGGGCCCGCCAAACAACAATGACAGCTGCAACCATAAAATGGCTGGTCGTTAGTCCCAGCTACTTGGGGGGCAAAGGCAGGAGACTTGCTTGAGCCCAGGAATTGGAGGTTGCTGTGAGCTGTGATGCCACGGCATTCTCTCCAGGGTGACAGCTTGAGGCTCTGTCTCAAAAAAAAAAAAGAGATAAACTTAGCTCGCAGACCACAGAGTAACCTGAAGAGGAAAGATCTTAGGGGCCCCTGGAGGTAGGGAGGCGTCCAGTCCAGGTGGAGATGTCATTCTGTGTCCTTATTCCCATCCCCCCACCCCCTGCTCCCGAGAGTTGCCTGTTTGGCTTGGTGGCAGTCTCCACTTGGGTGTCCCACAGGCTTCTATACTCTTCCGAGCAAGAGTCATCACATCACTCCTTGCCCCACACTCTGCTCTCTTCACCTTGGGAGAAGCACCGCTGAGTCACCCTCCAGGTCAGTTAGTGAGTGGCACCCTGGTCTCCCCGCTCCCACACTCTCTAAGCCCATCTGTGCATAGATTTGACCCCTCTGGAGTCCTTCCTCTCTTCCCACCCCACAGTCACAGCCAGAGCCACCGTCCCCTCCTACCTGGAGCCCTGTTAAGCATGTTGACCACTCCCTGACCACCCAGCTCCCCTCGCCAAGCCTGCCCCCACAGGCCAGGTGGAGTGACCATCATACAACACCCTTCCTGTTACTTCTCTGCTCTGCGTCAAACCTCCCCTGACCTTCCAGATGGAGTCCAAACTCCCCAACTCATCTGTGGAGCAAGCGTTGATGGGGCAGGTCCTGCCCCAACTGTCAGACATAGGCCCGCCCGCACAGAACATCATCTGAGATCCACAGCTTTATCTCCCCTCATGCCAACAATAACCACCTGCCCCACTGGCAGGGTCTAAACCAGAGGTTGCACATGGGCACCCCCCAGGTCCGTTTTCTTGGTTTCTCCAGTGTTGACCTAGGAGATGCCACCTGAAATCCTGGGTTCCTGCTATCTCTTGGAAACTTGGAAGACCTGGCAGCACTAGACCAGCCTTCCTTCACAGCAACACTTGAGAACGGAGCTGAGTTCTACTTCCCTTTAGAGCCATCAAGCATTTTCCAGTTGGCCACAGTCTCCAGCATTCCATATTGCCTCACACTCAGGCTGCTTTCCTCACGTAGCTCATGTGCATGGGTTTTGTGGGTATTAGATCCTGCTCCCCCTTGTCCAGTGCACTTGATTGTTCTTGTCCTGAGGTTTATGCCCTGCTGATGCCTCCTCCTGGAATGTTCTTTTCACCCAAGACTCCACTCCAGCGCTCTGGCTGCGTCTTGATAGAACATACCACAGCCTTCTATGCCCTGACTCTACTCAGTACAGACCTCCTTCTAAGCATTTACTACACAAAAGCAGCCTTATTTAAGACTTCCATCTCTCCCCCTAGAATATGAGCCCATGCCATACCTCTAGGGCATAACGCACTTACTCCCTCACAGGACAGGCCCTCCCTCAGGAAGTCACTGGTGGGTGGATGGGCAGATGCTAACAGTGATAAGGCAGCGGGAGCAGTGGGACCAGCCCACGTGCCTGGGCCCAGGCCATGCGTTTTCCATATGTTCTCATTTATTGCTCAGCAGAACCCCATGGGGGCTGCTATTATCATCCCCCTTTTACAGATGGGGAGACTGAGACTGGAGACAGGGTGGAGGCTCCAGAGCTGGCCTGTTCACCCCCAACCCCCACCCCAAGCCTCAAGCATAGTCGCCTTGCCCTTCTGTGAGGCTCAAAGTCCTTCTTTCTCACCTGACAAGTCACTGCCCAGGCCAGGCTGGGAGGAAGGTTGATGAGGGCTCTGGGAAGCAGAGCCAAGGTCCCTCAGCGGGACGTCAACAAATCTTGTGGGTGAACATGTGTGCCTGGGGGAGGTGCCCACATGTATGTGTGAGCCCTGAGACCGTATGCCTGTGTGTCTGTGCCACACAAACACATCCAGCCTGAGTGTGACATCGGTTTGGAATGTTAATGCACAAGTACGTGTGTGTGTGTGAGACCTTTCCCCACATCCCCACCCCAACGCCTCCCTGCCCGCCTGCACTGTGTCTGCCTCGGCCACTGCTCTATCCCCAGAGGCTGGCACACAGTAGGCGCTTGATAAGTGTAAGCGTAAGGAAGGCACGCACACACACACACTCACACACACAACACACCCCTCTGGTGTTCCCATCGGTTTTTGTCTTAAATAATACTTCACTGGATAACTGAGGTAAGAACCTCACACTGTTTTCAATGTTCTGTCTTTCTCAACTTCTCCCAGAGACAAGAGGCAACGCTGGCTTGGCAGCGGCCAAGGGGAGAAGAGGAGCCTTGTGCCCAAGTCTGCCAGGCCTGGGCAGGAGCCTGGTGTGAACGCATACCAGCTGTGTGACACTGGCCAGGGGCTTCTCCTCTCTGACCCCCTTATGTGAGGATTGAATAAGCCTAAACAGTGGAGAGCCCAGCACAGAGCCTGAAAGGGTGGAGGAACATGGAAGGGGAGTCATTTGTTCAGCTGACCTTGACCTGGGAGTCCTCCACAGAGCTGGGCATTCCTAGCCCTCCAGCTCGGGGCACTCCCACCAGAGAAACAATTTCTCTCTCACTTTGTTTCCATTTTTCCAAACCCCTAAGGTCTCGGACCCATGTCTTACAAACTCGGAAGAGTGCGGGGATGTCCCCCACGCTTTACCGCCTGACTCCCCTGCCTTCATCTAAGGCATAGGCCTCCATGAATTGAAGGCACAGCTTTCTCCTCAGAGTGGGGGGAGTCCCTGTCCCACTCCTCACCTTATCCACACTGCAGTTTTTGAAGATCATGCCCTTGTTTAAAATCTTCAATGCCTCTCACCAGCCTGTAGGACCAAGTCCAAACTTCCACATCTGGCCCTGGAGGCCTTTTGTGATGTGGCCTTGTCAGTTTTCCCTGCTGGCTTTCTGCAGTCTCTGTCAGGCCTGCCAAGTGTGTCACTACACACAGTCACATTCTGCACAAGATCTCTTTGCAGTCACTCATAATATCTTGGCTGCCCTTTGATCTCTGAAGAACTCCTATTCATCCTTCAAGACCCAACTACAATAGCCCTTCCTCTGTAAAATCTTCTCTAGCACCCTGAAACCCTGTTGTCCTCTTCCTCCTCTGGGCAGTAGTTATTTAAGCAACCATCCTCCTGAGAAGACCAGAAGCACTACTGAGCAGAGGCTCCATTCCAGGCCTCCTGAATCCCAGGTGCCCAGCAGGGAGCTGGCATGTACAAAGCCCTCAATAAACATCTGGCAAAGAATGAGGGAAAGAGCTAAGGTCCTTCGGGGAAGTCCTGTAACCGCCTTGCCTTGGGTGTGGGCCAACAGTAAACTTCCTTCCCCAGAATTCTGGGCCACCTCAAGTTTGGACAGAGCCAAGTCCCGCTGCTGCTTCACAGAATCACCAGGAACGGGCTCTTGAGATTCTTCCTCCTCCAATCTCAGCAGCAGCAGTAGCTCTGACACCGACAGCTTTAGCAGCTCTGTTTGTCTAGGCTTTCTGGGGCCCTTGGGGCCACAGCACCCACATCCCTCACTTACCCTGTAGAGGGTGTTCTGGGCAAGCCCTGCCCGAGTGGGGAACTGGCCTCTCCTGTGCCCTGGGCGCTAGGCTCCCGGCTGAGGGTCTGCAGGGTGAGGAGCTGTCTGGAGCTCTGACGGCCAGTGGCAGAGGCGGGCAGCGGCGGACACAGCCACTGCTGCAGAGCCCGCAGCCACTCACCCAGGACTGCGGCTCTGGCAGCCACAAGGAGCCTCCTGGCGTCAATCAGTCCTGCTACTACAAGCCTGCTCGGCGTGCCTGGCTGAAGCCGGGACCTTTCCGAGTGTGTAAAAAGAAAGACAAAATTAAAGAAAGACACTGAACAAAGGCCATTGGTGGGGTGGGACAGTAGACAGAAATGCTGCTGGACAGGTAGGGGATGGTCCTCAGATGCGTATGTGGGAGGGGGGTTGGCCTCCCCATTCCAGATAACTGAAGCTTAACCCTTTAAGAACCAACCAGGTGTTTGTTCTAACGGGAATGCATATAAAACTCACAAAGTGTGAGTAACTGTCACAATGCCAGCCTCTCTTGATGGCTCCAGGCTGACAGGGTGACCATCGCTGTCATCCACGGGGGCTGGGGCACTGCAGTGCCTTCGGTCCCCTTGTGGCTGAGTGGCTGGCCTGACACTACGTGACCTTGTACTGCTGGGTCATCCTCAGGATGTGCGCACCCTCTCTCTCAGCCCCCAACACCCCGCCACTTCTGATGCCATGTCATGCTCCTCGTGTCCGTCATGGGCTCATCACAGTTCAGGAAAAATCTGTGACTCAGTCTACCACCCTGTGACTCAGTCTGACCCTTCCTGGCTCTTCACTGCCCTCCTTTTGGTCTTCCTGTATTTCTCATACATTTGCGATAGGGAGTGTGTGTGTGTGTGTGTGTGTGTGTGTGTGCGCGTGCGTGTATGTTTTTCCCCAGCCCACTATTCCACCTTGCTGTTGCGTCCTTGAACCCAAAGGCCATGAGCCTTCCTCTGGCCCTGATAATCCATCTTCTCTTCTGGACTCCTGGAGATCTCATTCCCTTTGGTTATTTTGGGGGTGGCCCAACTTGGGGCTCTTCTACGGTTTGAGGCCAAGAAATTCCCAAAGTGAATTTGGCAGGAACTGCAGTTGAGGAGAACAGGCCCCATGCTCGCAAAGACAGTGGTGAGAAGGAGAAAGGGACGGTGGAGGCACCGGGGCACCATGTTAGCACCACTCTCAGCACCAGCCTTGGGGGCCCAGCCGGGGAGGACCTGCACATCGGGCAGCAGCAGCAGACTCCAGAATCAGCCTGTGGTCCTGTGGACCTGGCGTATACCCAAGACATCTGGGGAAGGCCACTCGGCCTCTCCTGGCCTCAGTTTGCCCGTAGGTGAAAGGGACAGAGTGCTGCCCGCCCCTCCCAGGCACGGTGCGAGTCCTCAGGGAAAGAGTGAGCATGAGGACGCTCTGGGCGCAGGGTCTGCGTTCTCTCTCCCACTGCCCCCCACCCGACTCTCCCACGGGGCTCCCGGAAGGCACCGATAACTAGATGAGGAGAGAAAGCTGTGAAATGCGACTCACTCACGGAGAACCGGCCGAGGAGGCACATGAGTTAGGGTTTCTGGAAGGCAGCACACAGCCCGCGGGGAGAATCAAGTGGGTTCTGGCTTTTCAAGAATGGGCTCTGAAGCTGCCAGGGAAGAGTGGTCAGAAACCTCTCCCCCAGACTCATTCGCTGCCTGCCTCTAGATCACAGACCCAA
>CAUYRH010094478.1:0-10001 GCA_963574655.1 Perodicticus potto
ATTCTGGTTATTAAACCTTTGTCTGAGGCATAACCTGCAAATATTTTCTCCCATTCTGAGGGCTGTCTGCCTGCTACACTTACTGTGTTCTTAGCAGTGCAGAAGCTTTTTAGTTTGATCAGGTCCCAGTAGTGTATTTTGATACTGCTTCAATTGCCTGGGGAATAAGAGGAAAACTTTTTATAACCTATGAAAGCCCTGCTGTCTTTGGCAGTCTACTTAGCATATAATTATTGTTGCATCCCTTCAATACTTAGAAGTCTGAACTTGTGCCTGGACACAGAAACATTTGCTGGAGGGAATGTACACACCAGCAATTGGAGATAAGATTTTAACTGGAAAGATATTGGAATGTTAATTGCTTTTTGAAATGAATTTAAAAGCTAAAAGCTCAATTAATGAGATAGGATCCTTGGATCCCAAAATGTGGAGCCAAGGTGAGGAAACTAAACCTTTAATTGATGGAGTAGTCCAGGTGTGGTGGCTCACATCTGTAGTGTGGCTCCCTAGCACCTTGAGAGGCCAAGGCAGGAGGATCACTTGAGCTCAGGAGTTTGAGACCAGCCTGAGCAAGAGCGAGACCCTGTCTCTACTAAAAATAGAAAAACTAGCTGAACACTGTGGTAGGCATCTGTAGTCCCAGCTACTTGGGAGGCTGAGATGAGAGGATCGCTTAAACCCAGGAATTTGAGGTTATTGTGGGCTAGGCTGATGCCATAGTACTCTAACCTGGGCATCAGAGTGAGACTGTCTCAAAAATGGAGTAATTTAGGCTTGGCACCTGTGGCTCAAGTGGCTAAGGTGCCAGCCACATACCACCTGAGCTGGCAGGTTCGAATCCAGCTCAGACCGCCAAACAACAATGACAGCTGCAACCAAAAAATAGCTGGATGTTGTGGCAGGTGCCTGTAATCCCAGCTACTTGGGAGGCAGGAGAATCGCTTGAGCCCAGAAGTTGGAGGTTGCTGTGAGCTGTTATGCCACAGCTCTCTACCCAGGGTGACAGCTAGAGGGTCTGTCTCAAAAAAAGAAAAAAGGAGTAGTTTTAACCCATTCTTATGTTGTGATTTAAAGGCAACAAACATTGTGAGATTAAAGGGATTGTGCCATGCAATTCATGTAAGAAATTATAATAACAAAAGCTTTAATGACAAAGAATATTGAAAAAGGAGAAATGTGAAAGGTTAAAATTTTAGTTTCTGTCTTCTCTGGTAGGGAAAGTACTCTAATTTTAGACAACTAGCCATTATTTTTATTATTATTATTATTATTATTATTTTTAGTAGAGACAGAGTCTCACTTTATCGCCCTTGCTGGAGTGCCGTGGCGTCACACAGCTCACAGCAAGCTCCAACTCCTGGGCTTAGGCGATTCTCTTGCCTCAACCTCCCGAGCAGCTGGGACTATAGGCGCCCGCCGCAACGCCCGGCTATTTTTCTGTTCTGCAGTTTGGCCGAGGCCGGGTTTGAACCCGCCACCTTCGGTATATAGGGCCAGCGCCCTATTCGATGAGCCACAGGCGCGGCCCGAAAAAAACCTTTTTTAAAAAATCTTCTGGCTCAGCGCCTGTAGCTTAGCAGCTGGGGCGCCAGCCACATACACCGGAGCTGCTTGGGAGGCTAAGGCAGGAAGAGTGCTTGAGACCAGAAGTTCAAGGTTGCAGTGAGCTATAATTAGGCCACTGTACCCCAGCCTGGGTAGGATATCCTGGGTAGACAGTGAGGGGAAAAAACCCACGAAAATCAACTTACATCCACACAAAACCTGCACGCAAATGTTTACAGCATTTTTATTCACAATTGCCAAAACTTGGAAGTGGCCAATATGTCCTTCAGTAAGTGAATAAACTGTGATGTATCCATACAATGGAACACTATTCAGTGATTAACAGAAATGAGCTATTATGCCACAAAAAGATATGAAGGAAACTTAAATGCATTTTAGTAAACGAAAGAAGTCAATCTGGAATGGCTACATATTCTATGACATTCTAAAAAGGAAAAACTATGGAGACAGTAAACAGATCAGTGACTGCCAGGAGTTTAACAGGAAAAAAAGGATGAACAGGTGGAGCACACACGATTTTTAGGGCAGTTCAACTATTCTGAATAATTTAATGGTATGTGTTAGTATGCCTTTGTCGAAATCCATAGAATGTACGACAGCAAGACAAAGCCTAAACTACGGACTTTGGGGGAAATATGATGTGTTCATGTTCCACCAGTTTTAACCAGGTACCACCCTAGTGGGAGATGTTGATAGTGGGGAAGGCTGTGCATGTAGGGATGAAGGAAGGAAGTATGTGAGAACTCTGTACTTCAACTCAATTTTGCTATGAACATAAAATGCTCTAAAGTCTATCATTAAAAAAAAAAAGAGCATTACTAAATTTCATTTAAAAGACTTGCTTTAGAAGTCAAACTTTGTTATAGCCTTTCAAAAGTATTAAAATTGGAGAATATTTGTACCAACAAAAATTGTCCTAAGGTCTGCTCTGAAGCCTAAATAAGCAAGGCTAACAACTGTGTTGGAAAAACCAACTAAAAAGTAAAATCTTACCAGACAGCCTAACAAGCTAAGGTTCTCTATTAACATAGTATTAAAAACACTAGTAACACATGCTAATTGTTGAGATTTGACTAGCTACTGAATTTGAAAAACATAAACAGAAAAAAACAAAACCCCTGATCCCTAGAGGGACTGATTCAGCCCACTAACCACTAAGTGTAGCTGGGGTGTTACCAACTGTCCTAAGCCCCTAGGCTGTACTCTGAGGAGTTAAGAAAGGTAACAGGAAATTCTTTGCTTCCAGAGGGAGGGCCAGGCAAAGTAGTGGTGAGGCAGGATGGAGCTGAGCCTCTGAAAACTCCAGATATACTCCCCAGTCCCATCCTTACCCACCCTATCCCCTCCCCTCCCATCCCTTTGGGAGCTCAGCTAAAACAAGAGTCCACAGCTCCAGGTTTTGCACATGCAAATTTCATCACTGATCAGCTTTCTGGATGTGGATAATCAGTGATGAGGGACACAGCCTAGAAACTGTATCTCTATATCTTCCAACTAGGGAAATATCACCTGTGGAAAAAATAGCCAGTACAATTTTCAAAAAAGTGTTTAACATATTCATGGCATCAATATTACTCAGTGAGATAGCCTGTCATTATAAAATGACTACAGTAATAAAAACATTGATGTTCCTACGTGGCAGAATTCTATACAATCTACTATAAAACTGATAACACTGGTTAGTTATTTCAAGCAAACTCACTTGATCTACAGCTTTTTAAATTCAGAAATTTAACTTTTATCAATCAAATGCTGACTAGGCTTTAGGGAACTGATTTGTGCTAACCAAACTCAACCAAACTACTTTATATCCCATAAACAAACCACATGTACATTTTCTCTGAAAGCTATTTTTGCCAAAACTTTTTTAAAAAGGTTTTTTTCTACCTCTAATGTTTTAAAATTTTAGGGATTATAGGTGAAATAATGACATTTATTTAAAATATTTAATTTATGAACTTATATATATTTTTTATTTTTAAACTTTATTCAAATTAATATGAGGGTACACTATTTAGGTTACATTGTTCTCACTTCCAAGGCAAAGTTAAATTTGTAGAAGAGCCCCTCCCCCAGGGGGTGGGTTATACACCCTCACAATGTGCACTTTAGGTGAGATCCCCCCTCATGCCCTTCCTCCCTCTGCCATATGTCCTCCCCCTCCCACTTCCCTCTACCCCTGAACTAGACTATAATAGTTCTTAGGAACATGTAATTGTTTATATATTGATTTTGCATTAGTATGGAGTACATTGGATATTTATTTTTCCATTCTTGTTATACTTCACTAAGAAGAACGTATTTCAGCTCCATCGAGGTAAATGTAAAAGATGTAAAGTCTCCTTCTTTTTTTAATGGCTGCGTAATATTCCATGGTATACATATACCATAGTTTATTGATCCATTCATGGGTTGATGGGCACTTAGGTTGCATCCACAACTTGGCTATTACGAATTGAGCTGTAGTAAACATTCGAGTGCAGATGTCTTTGTGGTAAAATGATTTATGTTCTTCTGGGTAGATACCTGGCAATGGGATTGCAGGGTCAAATGGAAGGTCTACATCTAGATCTTTGAGGATTCTCCATACTTCTCTCCAAAAGAGCTGTATTAGTTTGCAATCCCACCAGCAGTGTAGAAGTGTACCCTTCTCTCCACATCCACACCAGCATCTGGAGTTTTGCCACTTTGTGATGTGGGCTAATCTTGCTGGGGTTAGGTGATATCTTAGAGTGGTTTTGATTTGCATTTCTCTGATGATTAAAGATGATGAGCATTTTTTCCTGTGTTTGTTGGCCATTTGTCTGTCCTCCTCAGAGAAGTTTCTGTTCAAATCACTTGCCCACTTACAGTGAGGGTTGTTTGCACTTTCCTTATTGTTTAATTTGAGTTCTCTGTAGGTTCTAGTTAACAGGCCTTTGTCAGATTCCTAGCATGCAAAAATCTCCTCCCATTCTGAGGGCTGTCTGTTTGCCTTGTTTGTGGTACTCTTAGTGGGGCAAAAGCTTTTTAGCTTGATCAAGTCCCAGTTATTTATTTTTGTTATTCTTGCAATTGCTAGGGGGTTTTTCCTCATAAAGTTTTTTCCTAGGCCAGTATTGTTTTCATGTCTTTTTTTTTTGTTTTTTGAGACAGAGTCTCAAGCTGTCACCCTGGTTGTAGAGTGCCATGGCATCACACAGCTCACAGCAACCTCAAACTCTTGGGCTTAGGTGATTCTCTTGCCTCAGCCTCCCGAGTAGCAGGGACTACAGGTGCCCACCACAACGCCTGGCTGTTTTTTTTGGTTGTAGTTCTCATTGTTGTTTGACAGGCCCGGGCTGGATTAAGCTACAGGTGCCAAGCCTGTTGTTTCATGTCTTAAATTTAAATCTTTTATCCAACGAGAATCAACTTTCGTCAGTGGGGATTGGTGCAGGTCCAGTTTCAATCTTCTGCATGTGCATAACTAGTTCTCCTAGCACCATTTGTTAAATAAGGATTTTTTCCCCATTGCATGTTTTGTAAGGCTTATTGAAGATTAAATGATGATATGTGGCTGGGTTCTAGATTCATGTCTAGATTCTGTATCCTATTCCATAGATCTATATTTCTATTTTTGTGCCAGTACCATGCTATTTTGATCACTGTAGCCTTGTAATGTAATCTGAAATCTGGAAATGTGATACCTCCAGAATTGTTTTTATTTCTAAGAACTGTATTTTCTTTCTTTTTTTTTTTTTTTTTTTTCCAGTTTTTGGTCTGGGCTGGGTTTGAACCTGCCACTTGCAGTATATGGGGCTGGTGCCCTACTCCTTTGAGCCACAGGTGCCACCCCTTGAGTGTTTTTAACATGAAAGGATGCTGGATATTGGCAAAAGCCTTTTCTGCATCAATTGAAAGAATCAATGGTCTTTGTTTTTGATTCAGTTTATGTGGTGTATTATATTTATAGATTTGAGTATGTTGAACTAATTCTGTGTCTCTGGGATAAATCCCACTTGATCATAGTATATAACCTTTTTAATGTGTTGTTGTATTCTGTTTGCTAATATCTTGTTTAATATTTTTGCATCAATATTCATTATTGATATTTGTCTATAGTTTTCTTTTTTTGTTGGGTCATTTCCTGGTTTGTGGATCAGGGTGATATTTGCTTCATAGAACGTGTTAGGGAGGATTCCTTCTTTCTCTATATTTTGGAAAAGTTTATGCATTATGGGAACTAGTTCCTCTTTGGAGGTTTGATAGAATTCTGGTGTGAAACTATCTGGTCCAGGGCTTTTCTTTTTTGGGAGATTTTGTATAATTGATGCTATTTCAGTACTTGATATTGGTCTATTCAAGATTTCTTAATCTTTCTGGCTGAGCTTTAGAAGGTATTGGTGCTTCCAGATATCGGTCCATCTCCTCTACATTTTCATATTTCTGGGAATAGAGTTTTTGTAGTAATTGTTGAGAATCCTTTGTATTTCTGTAGGAACTGTTGTTATTTCCCCTTTATATATGGTAGAATCTAGAGAGTAATTATGAGAGATTGTAGTTATTAGAGATCTTATTTTTCTGTTTCTGGTTAGTCTAGCCAAAGAGTTTATCAATTTCATTAATCTTTTCAAAGAACCAACGTTTTGTTTCACTGATCTGCTGAATAATTCTTTTGTTTTCAATTTCATTTAGTACTGCTCTAATTTTGGTTATTTCTTTTCTTCTTCTTAGGTTTGGGATTAGATTGTTCTTCCTTTGCCAGTTGCTTGTGATGGCCCATTAGATTGCTGACTGCTCTCTTTCTGTTTTCTTGATGGAGGCATCTAATGCTATAAATTTTCTTCTAAGGACTGCCTTTGCAGTATCCTACAGGTATTGATAGTTTGTGTCTTCATTATCGTTTTGTTCCAGAAATCTAATGACCTCCTTGATTTTGTCTATGACCCAGCTATCATTTAGCATAAGGTTTTTTAGTTTCCATGATTTTGAGTATGAAGATTTCTGTTGCCGTTGAGTTCAACTTTTATGCCATGATGGTCCGAGAAGATACAGGAGATAATTTCTATTCTTTTAAATTTGTTGAGGTTAGCCTTGTGACATAAGATACGATCAATTTTGGAAGATGTTCCGTGGGCTGATGAGAAGAATGTGTATTAGGTTTTGTTAGGATAAAGTGTTCCAGAAACGTCTGTTAAGCCCATTTGTTTTAGGATCTTGTTCAAGTCCATTATTTCTTTGTTTAATTTCTCTTGGAGGATCTGTCCAGTACTGCCATTGGGGTGTTAAGATCTCCAACTATTATAGTGTGGGAAGATAACGTATTGTTTAGTAAGGGTTTGTTTTGTGTATTGAGGAGCATTCAGATAGGGTGTGTAGATGTTAACTATTGAAATCTCTTCATATTGTGTGTGCCCCTTGACCAGTATGAAGTGTCCATCTTTGTCTTTCATTATTTTTGTTGATTTGAATCCCATTGTATCTGCATACAAGATTGCAACCCCAGCTTTTTGTTGCTTTCTATTTGCCTGGAATACCATTGCCCATCCCTTCACCCTGATCTGCCCTGATTTTTCATGTTGCCAGAGTTCTTTAGCTCCTTCCTCCTCATGAGTATTTTCAGCTTCTCTCTCTATTTTTTTATTAATATGTTAATTGAACACTGTCTTGAAATGATATTTTTGTAGAAAGAAGGAAAGCCAGGAGACAAATCCAGAGAAGGCTGCCTTGGTTTCACAGGGGGGAATCACTGTGCTATAACATGCTCCATGGCTGCATTGCAATTCTAGTCTGCCTACATGGGTAAGTCGATGGGGTGTTTGTTCCAAACTTGTGGAAGAATGCATGAGCCAGGTAGTGGTGGGAGTTCAGTTCAGTTCCGCCATTGTGTAGATTAGGCTAATTTTCAAAAGGATTTAGACATTTACTTTTTCGAGTGATAGAAGCGAGAGTAGAAAATCCATTGAACTTATTCTAAAATATTTTATGTCACTGGTCCTGCATGGCTAGATGTGAGTAGGGATGACTGTTTTTTTGTTTGGAGCCTGCAGTGTGAACTGCATCATCTTTCGTGGGCATAGAAACCAAGAGTTATCTTTTCTTCATCCAAAGACAGAAATAGCTATTTGAGAACCTGGCTCAATCATTGGAACATTTTTAACCTTTAAAATAGAATCTTAACTTCTATTACTCCTTGCAAATTATTCAATACAAGTTTACCTACAGCTGGGCATTTAGGTCTTGATAAAAGCATTGTAGAGGTTCAGAAAATTATTTGGCTTTATAGAACTGAGCGTGATTAGAAACTATCTAATATTTCATGTCTCTCATGTGATTCCTCTCTGTGAAATCCATTCCTGTGGCATTTTAGCAGTTTCTCTAGACTGTTACTATAGAAAAGGAAAGTATTTAAAAGATCTAGTGAGGGGAGGTATTCTCAGAAATGTCCCTGATAGGTAAAGTTGGAGAATCAAGCTCTTTGCAACTAGGGGTGTACCTGAAAGTTCATCTCGTGTAAACTTTTTATTTTATAGATGAGAATATTGATGTTTGATTGCTCTTGTTCCCTCATACATCACTTCTATCACTTTGCATTTTCATTTTTTGTATCTTCTCTCATCTATCATGTGGCATTCCTTCAGGGCGGGGACCCACCCTTATTTTATCTGTGTATCTTCAGTGTTCAACCTACTTGCATGGCACACCACAAGTTTCAGGATGCGTTTATAAAATGAGTGAATTATTGACTGAAAGAAGGCAAGCCCAAACCAGAATCATCTAGGATTATTCTCTTTCTCCTAGTGGGTTGCAACTTATTTTGCAAGTCAGGAACTTCTGTCCTTGTAAGAGGTAACAACAAAACATTTCAAAGTGAAGGAGTAACAGAGGACAAGACAAGAGCCTTGGTCTTCAGAGCTTAACATCCTTCCAGATGTGTGTGATATATAAATAAGTCATGCAGAAAATAAACAGGATAATTCCAGGTGCTGATAATACCATGCCAGGAACATGAGACGTGGTGAATTGAGCTTCTCTGCAAATACCCAAGTGTCTTCTCTCTCTTTTTTTTTTTTTTTTTTTTTTTGGGGTTTTTGGCCGGGGCTGTGTTTGAACCCACCACCTCCAGCATATGGGGCTGGTGCCCTACTCCTTTGAGCCACAGGTGCCGCCCCCCAAATGTCTTCTCTTTAGCAGAAATCTAACTCCAAGCACTTGGTTCATCTGTCTACGCCCCAGAGAGGAAATCCTTGCCACTGCCCTGCTAATGGCTGAAAGAGTTCTTCTGGAAACCCAGAGCTCTTAAAGAGAATTTGTGGGATTAGTTCTGGCCCTGTTAGGGATACCATGTTGATTAATGGAATTTTAATTTTTTACTTTTAGGAAAAAGATACTTTCTTTGATCTTGTTAAAAGCTTCTATATACAAAGGTTCTTTTTTATGTTGTCATATTTTTTAAGTAACTAGAAGAAAGTCTTAAAAGTCATCATCATAAACTTTATGCCAATATCCAGAAAACATCACTCTATTGTAGAATTC
Source organism: Perodicticus potto (assembly GCA_963574655.1). NCBI lineage: Eukaryota > Metazoa > Chordata > Mammalia > Primates > Lorisidae > Perodicticus > Perodicticus potto. The sequence goes on from CAUYRH010094478.1 coordinate 9,064, forward strand.
TAACCTATTTTATGTAGTAGATGGGTCAGTTTATCATAAACAGATATTTACTGAGCACCTATTTTGTGCTAAGGACAGAGTACTAGGGATTATGGAATAGTGTTTTCACACTGTAGGTTACAACACCCTAATGTCATAACACCAATTTGGTGATGAATATGACCAACATATTCTAATAGCTGGGACAAAAAATAGAACAACAGATTGCATCATAAAAATTAGTGTTTTATTAAATTTGAATTTCAAGTGTATATTAAGAGTTGTAACATAGTGTCTTTTTTACTGTCATGATCAGAAAAATTTGAAAAATACTATGATAGAGGATATCAAAAACAATAGGTTCCTTGTGTTTGAATAAGTTAAACTCCTGCTGGGACAAAGAAACATAAAAGAGGGAATACTCAAATAGTGAGTTATGTGGTTTGCATCGTAGTGCTGTGTGTTTAGAAAAGATGATAACACAAGTTGAAAGTGTGGTGGAGACAGTGGCACTTGAAGTAAACCTCAACAGGGCAGACAGGGTTTGGAAGGAGGGAAGGCAAGAGAATGGCTTAGAGGTGAGAAATGGTACATGGATAATAAGGATGACAAGACTGGAATAGAGGTTTAAATTTACATTGGAGAGTTTTAGGGTATAGTTTGGAGAAAGAAAATGAAGCACAATTTTTCAGACTTAACAGACACCTTGTAATAACATGCCTGAGGGGTTTACATTGGATCAGGTAGCCAGAATAGATTCTTAAAGTGGAGAATGATATTGATACCGGAATTTCAGGCTCTTGGTCTCCGCGATTCAAAGAAGGAATCGACGGACCACAATAGTGGTGGTAAGTTAGGATTTATTTACAGGAAAGAATTATAAGTAGAGGAAGAACTAAACCTCCAGGCAAGAGGACACAGGAGGGCAGCAAACTCTCTTGCTCCCTCTCTGAATTTCA